>JABWDY010034779.1:2437-20533 GCA_013358455.1 Thalictrum thalictroides | reverse complement strand
TAGATCAACACAAATGGGAGTTGTGTAGAGTTGGTTGGACGTGTTCCGAGACTTTGGATCTATCTTAATAGCCAGAGGCGACTTGAAGAGTGGACGTAGGCCAATCTTGGGCCGAACCACTATATATCTTGTCTTATGGTTTGCTTTCTTGCTTGAAGTATAGATCTATATGCTTAGTTGTTTATCTTGTGGAACTTCTCTACATCTAATCAAACCAATCTTCTAGTTGATTTGTATTGTGGTAGAGGAAAGGGTGAGAGTGCTTCTTTCTCTACTCACCCCCTCAACTCCACAACAAATCTAGAACTAGAAGTTAGATTACTTAGTTCACTGATTAGGATTGATCCAATCATCCTAATCTAGTTGAACAAGTATCTAACGACTAGGAGGATGAGTTGATTTTCTTGTAGAGATTTTTAATCAAGTCCATAACTTTACATCTTCTCTTTGATCTAGCTTGTTAGTGTTTATCTTGTTGGTTTTTTAGGTTGCTAGTATATTGCTTAGCTTTATCTTTTATTCCGCATCTTGTTTGTCTAAGCATATCTAGTCTTGTTAGTTTCATCTGAGTTAGTGACAGTTTGCCTTAGTATTAGTTGTTGGGGGTGAACTTTGTTAAGTAATTTTTAAATACCCTATTCACCCCCCCTCTAGTATATTGGACACCATTGTGTAAGGAATATCAGCTTTAGCCTTAGTAGCATTGTTCGGACATATTGTGGATATATGCCCAATGCCACCACAAGTGAAACACTGTCTTTTATCCTTGGCTTTAGCTTTCCTTCTATCATGCTCATGTGAGTCTTCATCATATATACCTTGTTGATTCTTTAAGAAATGATCTAAGCATATCAAAAAGCTTTCTCCCTTTTTCAAGAAACCTTTTGTACTTCCTAGCCATAATAGAGCGATCATCATCCTCACAAGAAGATTTCAATGCAATAGATTTTTCTTTCTTATGATCTCTATGAGCAATCTTCATCTCGAATGTCTGAATAGAACCAACCAGTTCTTTCAGGTCAAGCTTCCCAACATCTTTTGATTCTTCAATAGCTGTGACTTTGGGATCAAACTTGACTGGGAGAAAACGAAGAATCTTTCTGACTATCACAGACTCATCAACCTGCTGGCCTAAACCCCACATAGAATTTGTACAGTCTTGTAATCTGAGCCAAAAATCCCCGAACTGTTCTGAGTACTCCATTCTCATTCTTTCAAACTCACTTGTCAGCATCTGTAGCTTTGAGTCCTTCACTTGGGTGGTTCCTTCATGTGAAAGCTTCAGAACCTCCCTCTGTATAATTTCCATTCTATATTTTCATTCTAGATTTCCAAAATGTATAATTTTTACCATCAAACAAAGGTGGTTTGTTTACAGCACTACCCTCTGTGGACATCATCGTGTATGGATCATTTTCTCAGGTGTTGAAACCTTGATTGAGCAACTCGGCTCTGATACCAATGGATATTCCTTACACAATGGTGTCCAATACACTAGAGGGGGGTGAATAGTCTAGTTAAAAATTGCTTAACAAAGATCACCTCCAATAGACAACACAAAGGCAAACTGTCACTTACTGAGAGTAAACTGACACTAACAGATATGTTTAGGAAAAACTAAGTGCAAAATAAAAAAATTACACTAAGCAAATCTATCAAGTCACAACCAACTAACAAGCACGATAACAATATAAGGAAATATAAAGATGAGAGGATGATCAAAGTATGTAGTAAAGATTCAATCACAACTAACTAGCTCTAGTCCTCGGGTTATTGTCTTTATGAATATGGGTTTGTAGAAACCGCAATTCTAAGACTAATAAACACCAATACTATCACAAGTAGCCAAGAACTACTCGGGGTGGAAGAGAAAGAGGCACTCCCACCTTCCGGTTCAAGGACTACTAACTAGAGATGTAAGTTGATGATATTAATCTATAACTACAACTACCAAGCATATAGAAATAAAATAAGGACAAGAAGGCAAACCAAGGACACAAGATGTATAGTGTTTCGGCACAAGATTGCCTACGTCCACTCTTCAAGTCGCTTCTTGCAATTAAGATAAATCCAAAGCCGAAAAACACATCCAAAAACTTTACACTACTCCCATTAGTGTTGATTTAATCTAACTTGAAAGTTGTAGAGATTTTACCCTAAAATCCCTAACCTAGAATCCACTAGGGTTTGAAAGGAGCTTATCACAAAACTCCTCACCTTGAATTCCTTCTCAAGGGTTTCACCTTTCTTGTCTTCAACAAGAACTAATCACATCAAAGGAATCACCTTTGGTATAAAGGGGTTTTTCTCTCTTGAAAGTCTCACTCAATGAGAATGGTAGAGAAAGAAAGATTAAGCACTCAATGGGTTTAAATCAAATACCCATAAACAAACATTCACTCAAACTCACTAGGATTAGAAGAATTGAAATGAGTGAATGGAAGGAAGATGATGATTTCTCTCTTGAAGCTTCTCTCACAAAGTTAGGTTTTTCTCTCTTGAAAACTCTTGATGAAATGCACAAAATCCTTAGAGAAATCCTCTTGTTATGTTACTTTTATAGTCAAAACCCTAAAAGATCTGTTGGTCAAAGTCAGTTGACCAACTAGGGTTTTGACCGAGTGAACCGGGAGTGAGTAGAGCCAAACCGGGCTTGAAAAACTGTAAATCCCGTCAGTCAGTCGACTGACCCTATAGCTTTAATCATTTCTTGTTGATCAGTCGACTCCAGTTCTGCTCAGCTGCCTGCTTCACCTGCTAGCTTGACCTGTCTGCTTGACTCCCGGGTGTGCTCGGTTGCCGCCGATCACGTCCATTCTTGATGTTTTCAGCTCCGAAGCCTTTCGGACACTTGTACACCAAGAACTAGACCTAATACAAGGACTCATAATATAACATAACATGTGAAATATCCGTTTTGCCCTTGTTTGTCACAATTCACAAGGTATAACATTTACAAAACGCACCTGCAAACAAATAATTCTAACAATATCAAGCATATCATATCACTTTATATCATAATTTGGGACAAATATACGTTAGTTAGCGGGATATATATACACTTTTAAGCGCTTATCACCATGTTGTCAAACAGTTACCAAAGTAGAAACATCCACCACTCGTACTTTTACGATCCTCGACACACCCAACCCAATCAGCATCTGTATACCCTTTAATCCTACAATATCCTGCAACATCTGCAGAGGTCGCGAAAGGATACCACAAGCCCATACCAAGGGTCCCACGAACATATCTGATAATCCTCTTGGCAGTGATCACATGAGACTCCTTAGGTTGTGCCTGATATCGAGCACATACTCCTACACTGTAGGCAATGTCAGGACGACTTGCTGTAAGATATAGCAAGCTCCCTATCATGCTTCGATAGTAGGTTACATCAACATCTTTTTTCTGCTCATCTAAAGATATCTTACAGTCTTTGCTCATCTGTGTTTTTGCAGGTTTTGTGGATTCAATATCAAACGTTTTGCACAAGTCTTTGGCATACTTGGTCTAACTTATAAACAGTTCACTATCTGTCTGATTGATCTACAGCCCTAGGAAGAAGTTCAAGCTTTCTTCCATACTCATCTCAAAATCACCCTTTATGAGAGCAGTAAACTCATCTACTAATCTCTGATTTGTAGCCCCAAACACAAGATCTTCAATATACACTTGTACTACAAGTATATCTTTCTTTTCTCTTTTGATGAAAAGGGTCTTGTCAATACTGCCTCTGTAGTAGCCAACTGAGATAAAAATGGAGGATAAACGTTCATATCAAGCTTTAAGTGCTTGTCTCAAACCATGCAAGGCTTTCTTAAACTTGTAGACACGATTTGGATGCTTAGGATCTTCGAAGCTTTTAGGTTGTTCTGCGTACACCTGTTCATATATAACTCCATTCAGAAATGCGCTCTTAACATCCATCTGATATAATTTGAACCACAGGTGACATGAAACTGCTAGGAGAAACCGAATGAATTCCAAACGAGCTACAGGTGCAAAGGTCTCCTTAAAGTCAATACCTTCAACCTTCAACAGGTGCAAAGGTCTCCTGAAAGTCAATACCTTCAACCTTGTGTAACCTGTGTGTAGTGATATTTGACGAGATTCTTGGTTATTCCCGTCAATTTAGCAGTGTTAGCAAACCAAGCTGCAAATTAGCACTACAACAAATAATTCCCTTATGATTCTAACAACTAAACCAATCCTAAAATTAGTGTAGAGGCAAGTATCTGGGTATCGAATACACTCACCCAAGAATTGGGTACTTAGCTACAAACAGGAAACAACGATGAAGGATGATGTCATTTATGAAGGGATTGATGGTGTAGAGATTTGATTGATTGAGAGTAAATATGTTTGAAGTAAAGAAAATGCAAATAAAGTAAAGCAAGCAAGAAATATAAAGGTTTGTGAATATGAAGAGAAAAGTGGGGTATAAACTACTCATGTTTGTTTCCCATGCATCCAACTATAAACTCATAGACAAGCAATAATTGGTAATGACTTCCCTTTCTCTCGACCCAGGAACTCGACCTCAAGAAGTATTCAAGACCTAGTATCCCTCATCTCGATGCCGTCATGCAAGTAGTGAATTACAACTCTTTATACTATTTGTTAACTACCTTCTCTCTCTTGATACCAAGATATGTTAACGGGCGTATGAGGCTCGAAAGTCTCTACACATGCAAAAAGATCTCTCTTTTATTTATTATGAAGAACAAAGAGCAAAAAATATTCTACGTGATCTATAAAATAATTATCTTTCTAGAATGGCAAACATGCAACACTTGTTGTAAATTCTTCTACTTACCTGATCCCCTTGTAAAACCCCATGAATCAATTAGCTCATGGTGATTGTGGTGATGATGATGGTGGTTGTAAAAGTAAAAGACATAATTAAAAGACAAGAATATAAAGATAAAAGATTAAATTGCATGAAAAGTAAAGATACGATAGAAAAATAAAAAACTTGAACTTGAAAAGTAAATAGACTTGTATTATAATCAATGGAACTTTTTCTTCAACATAAAATAATGTAAAACCCTAATGATACTTCAATTTAAGATTAAAGTACAATGAATTTCGTGGAACTCCTCTCCTTATATAGGGAGGAGTCCTTCTAACCATAGAACTCCTTGAAAATTGCTAGAAAAGAGTTTGTAATTTATTAAATAACTTGTAGGAAGCTTCTAGAGCTGAAATTTGGTGGAGATCTTAGTCAAACAACGTGGATGACTTAGTCAAAATATTAGGTCCAAATTCCTTCTAGAAACACGTCTTCCAAAAAGCCCAAGAGGCCCAAAAACTGTCTTCAGAAACTGGGTCTTGCAGGTTTTGACGAGTCTTTTTGTCCTGATTCTATCTCTGTTTTATGTGATCTATCTTAAGAGTCTTGAAGTAGGAAGTGAGAGCTTTCCAATTCCTATTTGTGCTTCAAAATCCGAGCTCTCTAACCCTTTTGTTTAGTTGCGTCAAGTTGGCTACTTGAAACTGCCTTTTTATCGTATTTTGCTTCCTTTTAGCTTTTCTGGGTGAAATGCACCTACAAACACGTAATTCTAACAATACCAAGCATATCATATCACTTTATATCATAACTTGAGACAAATATACATGAGTAAAGGGGATATATTTACACTTTTGAGGGTTTATCATGTAACATTGAGCAACTAACCTTGAGCAAAGGTCATCTGATATAATCACACCATTCTCGTCTACTTTGTTCTTTTATATCCACTGGGTTCCAATAACATTGTCACCAGGCGGTCTTTCCACTAATTCCCAGACATCATCCTCTGGAATTGGTTCAACTCTTCTTGCATGGCTTCAATCCATGAAGGATCAGTGAGAGCATCTATTACATTTTTCGGTTCAACCTAAGATGTAAAACACATAAAAGAAATTTGTCGCTCTAGTTGTCTCCTGGTTTGAACTTTTTTGGTCGGATCACCAATGATCTGACAACATGCAACTTCTCCATAAACATTTCGATGTTTGATGACTGGAGTAGTATCTACTGGGTCCTCATCTGGAATGGATGATGTGTTTGACGAGCTGTTGGATATGATCTCAGGTTGAGATTCTTCACTAGTTGTACTGTTAGGTAGAGTAGTTGTAGGAAAAACTGATGCTTTAAGAAGTGAGAGCTCTATATCATCATTTGTGCAGACAGGTGTGCTAAAAGGGGCATCATTAATCTTAATATTTATGGTCTCTTCCACAACCTTCCTCATAAGATTGTATACCCTATAGGCCTTACTATTCTCTGAATATCCAAGGAAGATTCCCTTATCTGCTTTCCTGTCGAACTTCGCAACGTTCTCACGATCTCTGTAGATGTAACATGTACTCCAAAAAACTTTGAAGTAACCAACTGTGGGTTTTCGGCCTTTCCACAGCTCATAAGGAGTAGTCGTTGTACCAGGCCTTAGATAGACCCGGTTAATGATGTGGCAAGCGGCGTTAACTGCTTCTACCCAGAAATGTTTATCTACTCTCATATGGTACAACATCACTGTGGCCATCTCCTGTAAAACTTTATTCTTTCTTTCAGCTACCCCATTATGCTCAAGAGTCTTAGGTGTAAAGAATTGATGTTGGATGCCCAAGTTGTCACAATAGGATACAAAGCTAGATTTAACAAACTCTCCTCCATGATCACTTCGGATATGAACAATGGCATCACCTCTTACTGTAATAGTTTTCTTGCAAATTTTCTTAATCTTTTCCAAGGCATCACTCTTGTGTCTGAGAAAAACTACCCAAGTCCACCTACTGTAATCATCCACCATGACTAAGAAATAAGATTTTCCTCCAAGGCTTTCGACTTGCGTAGGACTAACCAGATCCATGTGAATGAGCTCAAGAGCTCGAGTTGTGCTGATCATCTTTTTCTTCACATGTGAGCTTCTCACCTATTTCCCAATCTGACAAACACTGCATAGAGTCTTCTCCGGCTTCAAAGATGGCAAATCTCTTACAAGTTCTTTCCGATTGATTCCAGCCAAATCTCTAAGGTTCATGTGCCCTAGCCTTTGATGCCATAGAAGAGACGTTTCATCCTGAACAAAGTTGCACTGAGTCACTTGTTCTTCGGCATTGATAACATAACAATTCAAATTGGATCGAATTCCTCTCATGAGAACCTTGTTCAAGTTACTATCAAGAACCAAGCATTCCTTGTTGGAGAACAGACAAAAATTACCCTTGTTACATATTTGACTGATACTGAGTAAGTTATGTCGAATACCATTAACAAGAGAAACATGACTGATTTTTTGAATACCCTTGGATTGTACCACTCCTTCTCTTACAATCTTGGCATATACTCAATCCCCAAAGATTACATTTCCACCAACATAGGGCTCATAGTCTTACAAAAAAAACTTATCTCATGTCTTATGTTTTGAGTATCCACTATCAAGGTACCACTTTGAAGATTTACTAGCTTTGAGTGCACACCTGACAACCAAATACTTTGCGGAATTTTTGGGTTGCCAAATTGTGATGACTTTCTTTGGATAGGACTTGCTGATTAAGAATTCCAAGTCTTTCTTTTTAGCTTCAAGTGAAGCAACTGCTTTTCAAAGTTCTAGTTTTTGGTTGACCTCCTTGGTAGCAAGCCTCTTCTTACAGTATCTCTGTATGTGACCAGGCTGACCACAGAAGAAACATTTGCGTATTCCACGATGTTGAATCAATCGTTGTTTTGCAGCAGATGTACCAATCTCTTTCACAGCCCTGTAACCCAATCCAGCCTTATCATGAGGACTCTGAGACACCATGATAAGGTGATCTAGAGATAGAGTCTCAGAGGATGAAGTAGATGCCTATGTCTTCCCTATAGAGACCTTCATCCTCTCCAACTCTAGAGTTAGAATCTCCTTCTCATCAGAAAGGGACTGGATTAGTGAAGTGAGTCTGGTAACTTGATCTTGTAACTGCTCATTGTCACTTTGAAGACCTTGACACTTGTCATATAATTCTTTGAATTTAACTTTGTTAAGTTCAAGTTTCTTTGCAGCTTTCTTGAATTCTTCATATAGTTCATTATATGCAGATTGAAGATCCTATTCTTCTGAATCATACTCAGAATCATCACATTTTCGACTTGTGGTTTCACACTCAAGCTGAGAACGTGATATAGCCATAAGAGCTCTCTTGAAGGAGTGATCATCATTTTCTGAGCTTTCAAGATCATTCTTTGTGTCTGAGCTAGAACATGTTGTAGCTTCCTAACATATGAGTAAGGACGCAAAAAAGGACTTTGCAAGATTCTAGTTTTTCCTGCACAGCTTACCCATCTTCTCAACCATTAAGGTCAAGACATCGATAGAGTCAACAGAAATAGTGAATTTAAAGCTCAAAGGATTAAAACATTCTGAAGATGTTTCACAGTTAATAATACTAAGGGCATGTTCATGATCCTTTTCAGCTTGACACATGATATCAGATAAGGCAACAAGGTTCACAGTCACAGGATCATCAAAGACAACTATGGATTTATCAACAACATTTTTTACATCGCACAAACTTTTAGGGTCTAGACACTTAAGAAAGATTCTCATTCTTGACTTCCAGAAGATGTAATTTTTTTCGTTAAAAGGAAGGAGTTTGTTCACAACGCAACCCTCAGTAGTGGACATCATCGTACGGATCTTTTACTCAGGTTTTGAAACATTCTGTGAGCAACCCGCTCTGATACCAATTGAGAAATCTACATAATGGTGTCCAACTGACTAGAGGGGTGAATAGTCCTTTTTTAAAAAACTACAACAAAGAGACCCACAAAGAGATAAACAAATACAACAGAAAGCAACAACCGAAAGATCAGATACTACAGATAAGCTAAAGGGTAACAAAGATGCGGAATAAACAACAACCCGAAGCTAATCTAGCAACAAGCAAGTAAACCCAACATATAACAAGATATATAAAGAAGAACTATATAAGATAGTTGTAAATGTCAACAATCAACTACCAACTATCTACTAGTCCTTGGGTTCGTGTTCACTTAGGATTAAGTAACAAAGAACTTACTCATTCCTTAGAACTAAGAGATCCCAATTCTAGTTACAGGTTGTTATGGATTGCGAGGGGGTGAGCAAAGGAAGACGCACTCTCACCCTTTCCTCACTAACATACAACATACTAAACAATAGGTAGAAAGATGTGTAGAGAAAATAAACTATCATACAAACAAAGAAAAAAGTAAACTTAACGACAAAGAAAGCAAACCATAACACCAAGGATTATAGTGGTTCGGCAAGGTGTGCCTAAATCCACTCTTCATCCTACTTCCTTTGTATTAAGAAAACCCAAAGCTTAGTCTAGCCTCCTAACACTCTACACCACTTCTCTGTGATGTTGGTTTTACAAACTTGAAAGTTGTAGGAGCAATTCGCTTAGCTCCTAACTAAGTTTCCACCACTTGGATTTGAAGAGTAGGACTTAGTCACAATCACCCTAACCAAGATTCAAAATCTAGTGTTTTCCACCAACTTGCTTCAAGAACAAGAATGGATTTTCTCTCTATAATCCTCTCAAAGGACAAATGAGAAACTCTTAAAAAGCTCACCTTAGGTTTATAATAACACCCAATATAACAATCACTCAAGACTCATAAAGATAGGAATGAATTCCTTGAGTGAAAGGAAGAAGATGAATGGAGTTCTCAATTTGCTTGATTTCAAAGCTAGGGTTCTTGCCTCTAGTTTACTTTGAAAATCAATACCAAATCCTTGTGTTCTAAAGCTTCAAGTGTTGCTTTTATACTCCAAAAAGCAAATAGAGCAGTTGGTCCAAGTTTGTTGACCAAAAACCAACTTTGGAGAAGTGGTTCGGAACATACAGAACTGGATCATGGCCCGAAATCACATTCAGCCCATCAGTCAGTCGACTGAAAACCAAATGGAAGAAAACCAAATTGTTGGTCAGTCGACTGATGATATAGGAGTAGAGGAACCTTCATTGGTCTGATGACTGACTATATAATCTCAAATACAATTCCTTGGTCAGTCGACTGAAGACCAAAATATCCACTGCCTTGATTTTTTTCTTTCCGGTTGTTGCCGCACGCGTCAAGTCTTGATGTCTTCAGCTCCGAAGCTTTTCGAGAACACACAAAACAAGACTTAGACCTATTACAAGGACTCATTACTTACATTACATGTAAATTAACCATTTTATCCTTTTTGTCACAATTCACAAGATACTATATTTACATCAACCGTTTTTTATTTTTTTTTAGGAACTTTTCGATACCGAAGTTTAATATATATTATTTATTTGTTGGTACAATTGAAACCAACAGATACATTCTTATATTGATGTTTAAATCATTCCATGTTTGGTTTATGTATCACAGAAGACAATTACTATACAAAAATACTATCCCATTACTTAAACCAAATTAATGAGGTATTCAAAACTTGAACAGTAGCAATATGTATCATGGTTTGAAATAGTTATTAATTTAGGTAGTTTAAAGTTAACAACATAAGCAAGTCACCAACAATAAGGATTTGATTGAAAAATTTTTTTGAAGATGGTAACAAACTGACAATATACCTGAACAAAACAGTCATGGAAATGTAATCTCAATAAACCAGCTGCAATAGTAGGATCTTTGTTAAAGTGTGATTCAACAGTAGACCTAACTATGGCCTCAACTTTTGGGCAACTAGAAGAATAAAAACCAGTTTTCAAACCTCCTTCGCCTACAACTAAAACACTCATCAACAAACTACAAGAGAAAGCAAAGACATATTTGCCATTGCACGTAAAAGTTAAAACTACTATGTATGAATCTTGCTACATTACTCAAACTATTTTACTTGATACTTGTACTAAGAATGCAACCTCAATATTTCCATTTTCCAGAATCCGATTTGGCATCAGTTCTCAACTCACCTCTCTATTGTGTTACTGGAAAGCAAGTTCAGCGTGTGGACTGATAAGCCCTCAAAAGTGTAAATATATCCCTTTAACTCACGTGTATTTGTCCCAAGTTATGATATGCTTGGTATTGTTAGAATTACATGTTTGTAGGTGCGTTTCGCCCGGAAAAGCTTAAAGGAAGCAAAAAGCAGCAGAAAAGCAGTTTCAAGTAGCCAACTTGACGCAGTTAAACGAAGGGGTTGGAGACTTGGAGTGCTCGGATTTTGAAGCACAAATAGGCATTATAAAGCTATCACTTCCTACTCTAAGACTGCCAAGAACGATTGCATAAAACAGAGATGAAACCAGGTAAAAAAGGCTCGTCAAAACCTGTCAAACCCAGTTTCTACTGGTTGTTTTTGGGCTTCATGGAAGTCGTTTTCTAAATGGAATTTGGATCCAATATTTTTACTAAGTGTTCCATGTGGTTTAGACAAGATCTCCACCAAATTTCAGATCCAGAAGCTTCCTAAAAGTTATTTAACAAATTGCAAACTCTTCTCAAGCAAGTTTCAAGTAGTTTAGGGTTAGAAGGACTCCTCTCTATATAAGGAGAGGAGAGCCACGAAATTCATTATGATTTGCTTTTAAATTGAAGTATCATATTAGGTTTTACTTTATTTTATGTTGAAGAAGAAGTTTCATTGATTATATTACAAGTCTATTTACTTTTCAAGTTCAAATTCTTTACTTTTCAATCGTATCTTTACTTTTCATGCAATTTAATCTTCCGTCCTTAAATTCTGGTCTTTTAAGTATGCCTTTTACATATATAATCTTTATTATCATCACCACCATCATCATGAGCTAATCGATCCATGGGGCTTTACAAGTGGATTAGGTAAGTAGAAGAATTTACTACAAGTGTTATGCTTTCTATGCTAGAAAGGTAATTATTTTATGATTGATCACGTAGAATAGTTTTTGCTTTTTGTTCTTCATGATAAATAAAAGAGAGATCTTTTTGCATGTGTAGAGACTTTCAATCCTCATACGCCCGTAAACATATTTTGGCATCGAGAGAGAGAAAATAGTTAACTATTAGTATAAAAAGTTGTAATTCACTACTTGCATGACGACATCGAGATGAGATGTACTAGGTCTTGAATACTTCTTGAGGTCGAGTTTCTGGGTCGAGAGCAAGGGAACTCAATACCAATTATTGTTTTGTCTATGAGGAATAGTTGGATGTATGGGAAACAAGCATGAGTAGTTAATTTCGATATTTACCTATGAAACGAAGTAATACCCTGCTTTTCTTTCCATATTCACAACCTTTATTTTATATTGCTTTCTTTACTTTATTTGCATTTATATTATTTTAGTCATAATTACTCTCAATCAATCAAAATATTACACTTCATCAATTATTCGTCAATCCTTTCATAAACGACACCATCCTTCATCGTTGTTTTCTGTTTGTAGCTAAGTACCCAATTCTTGAGTGAGTGGATTCGATACCCCGATACTTGCCTCTACACTAGTTTTCGGATTAGTTTAGTTGTTAGAATCATTAAGGGAAAATATTTAAGCAGTGCTAGTAGAATTAACACGTTTTTGCAGCTTTGTTTACTAGTACTACTGATTTTACGGTAATAACAAAAAATCGTCAAATCAAATTGGTGTCGTTGTCGTTCTAAGAAGATCCAAGGTACTTACAGACGACAATCAACACATTCAAGCCCCCACAGGACCGCCCGCCCTTGAAAAAAAAATTAAAAAAATTTCGATTCTGAGCAACTCGCCCGGGGCGACCCAGTAAGCCTAGCCAACTCGCGCGGGGCGACCTATTCAGAAACAACAAAAAAATTTTAGTTTTTTAAAAATTTTGAAAATTTCAGAATTTTAAGTTTTTGGACCAAGGTATGTGTTTCAATCACTTTTTAAGGTATTTACATTCCGTATTTTGCCATTATGAATATTATTTGCTCGTTGCGCGCGTTCGAGGGAAAAAGATACGTGTACTTTCAACACCTCGAATATCACGTAAGAGGTTTAATTTTCATTATAAGAAGTGTGAATTGATTGCCTTGTGTCCTTACTTAAGCTTTCATAATAAGTTGATAAAGGGTACACACCAAATGACCCGATATCAACACTTTAGTTTATGTTTTTACGTTCTGGTATTAGGTATACTCCGTTAGTTATTAGTAAGTTAGAAGTTAATCCAATATATTTTAATCTTGATAATAGTCCTCCATGATTAGCAAATAGTGATTTTGAATTAGATTCTGTTAGTAGCTATTTGATCCCTCCCTTTGAAATGGCTAACCCTGAAAGGCCACTTCGCGATCTTTTTTCTCCCTTATCTACCGGACAAACTAATTGCATCGTTTTGCCCGCACTCGAACATAGAGCTGATTTCAAACTTTAACATGTTGCCTAAGTTCTCTGGTCATGAGCAAGAAGACCCTTATACTCATTTACATCAATCCGTCCAAATATGCTCAACTCTTAATGAAACTAAACTAGGAGTTGATGGTATTGGTTTAAGGTTATTCCCATTCTCTCTAAATGACAAAGCATATCAATGGTTACATTCTTTAGCCGGAAACTCCATCCGCACTTGGGATCAATTGAACACAAAATTCCTTACTAAATTCTATCCCATGTCCCGAACAATAAAGTTAAGAAACAAAAACCAAACTTTTAAACAAAAACATACAAAAGAATTCTTTGAAGCTTGGGAAAGATTTGGCGAGTTACAAATACAATGTCTACATCATCAAATTCTTATGGAAACGTTAGTTCAATGCTTTTACAAATACAATGTCTACATCATCAAATTC
This sequence comes from Thalictrum thalictroides, assembly GCA_013358455.1. Taxonomy (NCBI): domain Eukaryota; kingdom Viridiplantae; phylum Streptophyta; class Magnoliopsida; order Ranunculales; family Ranunculaceae; genus Thalictrum; species Thalictrum thalictroides. The sequence goes on along the minus strand of JABWDY010034779.1, from coordinate 6,797 downwards.
TTATGGTCCAAAACCTACGACTCGTGCTTTAGTAGAATCTATGAATGAGGGTCAATTCCTTTTTAAAACCGCAGCACAAGCTAACGATTTCTTTATAAGACTTGCGAAAAATTCTCAACATTGGGGAAACTTACCTAATCCTATCCCTGGAGTCAATGAAATTAAACCCACGGCTAAGATGGAACAAGATGGAGAAGTAAAATCTTTAATTCAAAATCTAGCTAAAAAAGTTGAAGCTCTCCCCTTAAAAAGTAACCAACCCAATTTCGTCATGAATGTTAATGAAATATGTCAAGTTTGTAATGGAAACGATCATAATATAGATAATTGCCCACACATTCCATACGAACAAGAAGAAGTTAACGGTGTTTGGGATAATAGAACTAATGTTCCACCTCAAGGTAACTCATACAATCCAACATGGGCTAATCATCCAAACTTTCGATGGGAAATCAAAATAACGCTAAACCTTTTAATCAAGACCCATGAAACTTTCAAGGAAATAACATGGATGAAACCCTAATGGATATATGAGGCAAAACAATAACTTTCTAGGTTATAGAAATAACAATGAAGTTAATCAACCTCCGGTTCAAAGTCTAGAAAAAGCCGAGCAACCTAAAAATAATAATGAAATTCTTTTAATAAAGATACTAGAAAAACAAACGAATCAAAATAAAATTATTGAAAGACTTGAAAATAAAGTTGCTAAAATAAATGCCGAACAAGAGAAAGGAAAATTTTCGGAACAACTTATTCAAAACAACTACTTTACGTTCGGGGAAATATTATAATAATATAATAGTAATGCCAACCGAAGATGACATAGTTAATCATACAAACACTAGTAATGTCACTTCTAGCTCAAGTAACCCATAGTTGACGTTGAAATTCGAACTAGTAATATTAATACAGATAATGTGTCTAGTTTTCCTAAAGATAATTCTACTTCTCAAAACAATGAAAAAGAAAAAGGAATAATTCCACATAGACTTTTAGGCCTCGATAAAGAGGAATAATTTAATGAGATAAAGGAAATTTTCAAAAATTTACCCATCAATATACCTTTTCTCACCGCTCTTAGAAATATCCCTCAACTTGCAAAATACTTAAAAGAATTATGCACCGTTAAAAGGCGAACTAATTTTCCTAAGGAAACGTTTTTCACCGAGCAATTGCCTTCCTTTATCGAACAAAATGGAATAGTAAAATACCAAGATCCGGGGACACCAACAATAACTTGCACACTAGTTGATGGATTTCAAGGTACCACACTCTTAGATTTGGGAGCTAGTGTGAACTTACTCCCTTATTACTTGTACCAAAAACTTTGGTTAAAAGAAATAAAACCGAATAGGATGTCACTTCAATTAGCCGATCGTAGTGTTAAATACCCACGGGGAGTCGTGGAAGATTTTTTGGTTAAGGTTGAAGATTTCTACTATTCCGTTGATTTTCTACACCAATCATATTAGGTAGACATTTCTTAGCTAAAGCTAATGCCTTAATAAATTGTAGAAATGGATCTATGCTCTTAACTTTCGGAAATCATTGGATAGAAGTAAACATTTTTAAGATGATACAACAACCTCTAGATACATCTCAATCGGAAGAAGTTTATAACATACAAGATAATAATTGGGAATTTATGAATGAGGATGAGCTTAAAAAGTTTAATGAATATTCGGAATCGATTCATCTTAATAATAATGCTGAAAATATATCTTATATCCAAAATGAAGAAATTAATAATTCTCTATAAATTTGTGAAGTAGAAATCGAGCCAAGTGAAACTTTAATTCCCCTGCCACCAAGTCTAGAACTTAAACCCATACCTTCGGAACTTAAATATATATACTTAGACGAAAATGGTAAATATCCTATTATAATATCATCTAGCCTATCACCCGAGCAAGAGAATAAATAAATCGACGTTATTCAAAAACATCGCTCGGCAATTGGGTGGTTCCTACATGACATAAAAGGTGCCCCAAGGTTTGCTCTCATCATATATACATAAAAGATAACGCTAAAACTTCAAGAGAACCTCAAAGATGTTCAAATACCATAATGCAAGATGTGGCAAGGAGTGAAATTCTTAAGTTACTTGATGTAGGAATAATCTATCTTATCTCCGATAGTAAATGAGTTGGTCCAATTCACGTGGTTCCTAAAAAAGCCGGTTTCACTGTTTTGAAAGATGAAGAGAATAAATTAATCACAATAAGAGCACCAACTAAATGGAGTGTGTGTATGGACTACAGGCGTGTAAATTTTGTCACTAGAAAAGATCACTTTCCTTTACCTTTTATGGATCAAATATTAGAAAGATTGGTCGGACATTCTTTTTATTATTTCTTAGATGGTTATTCGGGTTATAATCAAATTCCTATAGCTCCCGAGGACCCAGAAAAAACAACTTTCACTTGCCCCTTTGGAACATTTGCATGTAAGAATGCCTTTTGGATTATGTAATGCACCCGCGACCATTCAAAGGTGTATGTTACACATCTTTAGTGACATGGTTGAAATATTTATGGAGAGTCATTTGACCAATGTCTATCTAATCTTGAAAAAGTTTTCGTTCGATGTGAAGAAAAGAATTTAGTCTTAAATTGGGAAAAATGTCATTTTATGGTTACTAAGAAAATAGTTCTTTGACATGTAATCACACCAAAAGGAATTAAAGTTGATGAAGCTAATTTATCCGTTATATCCTCCCTTCCAATTCCTAAAACTATTAGAGACATTCGAGCTTTTCATGGTCATGTCGGTTTTTATCGTAGGTTTATTAAGGATTTTTCCAAAATATCCCGCCCGCTCACTAATCTCTTAACAAAAGATACACCTTTTGAATTCAATGAGGAATGTGTGTCATCCTTTGAGCAATTAAAAACCTCTTTGACCTCTGCTTCCATTATCCAACCTCTGGACTGCTCTCTTCCATTTGAACTGATGTGTGATGCTTCGGATTATGCCGTTGGTGCCGTTTTAGGACAAAGGAAAAGCAATATGCCTAGTGTAATTTATTATGCTAGTAAAACGTTAAATGATACTCAACGTAATTATATAACAACCGAGAAAGAAATGTTAGCCGTTGTTTTTGCCTTAGAAAAATTTAAACAATATCTAATAGGTTCCCAAACGACTATATTCACCGATCATGCCGCTCTTAAATATCTTCTATTAAAAAAGGAAGCTAAAGAAAGATTAATAAGATGGGTGTTACTTTTACAAGAGTTTTCTCCAAAAATAAAGGATAAAAAAGGATGTGAAAGTGTAGTAGCCGATCATCTTTCTAGACTATCTTTAGAAAATGAAGAAAACGGTGAGATTAGTGACACTTTTCCAGACGAAGACATTTTTTTTATCTTAGAAACTCCATGGTATGCGGACATAGTTAATTATCTTGTAACCGAGCATATACCAACCCATTGGAGTAACGACGAAAAATAAAGATTTAAATCTAAGCTAAAATATTATTTTTGGGATGAACCATACTTATTTAAATATTGCCCGGACCAAATAATTCAAAAGTGTGTACCAAATTGGGAACAAGTAGATATTTTAACTTTTTGTCATGACCATGCATGTGGTGAACATTTTAGTGCAAACAAAATGGCGGCCAAAGTTTTACAAAGTGGATTTTATTGGCCAATGTTGTATCATGACGCTAATATTTATTACCGAAATTGCCACCGGTGTCAACAATTAGATAAAATTTCAAAAAGAAACGAAATGCCACAAAAATACATTTTAGTAGTAGACATTTTCGATGTTTGGGGTATTGATTTTATGGGACCGTTTCCCCCTTCCAAAGGTTTTCTATACATTCTAATCGCGGTATATTATGTTTCTAAATGGATTAAAGTTATCCCAACTACGAAAAATAACAAAAAAGTGGTAACACAATTTTTAAGAGAAAACATTTTCTTTAGGTTTGGGGTGCGTAAAGCCATTATTAGTGACCAAGGATCACATTTTTGTAAAAATCTTTTGAAAATTTATGTGAAAAATATGGTATCACACATAAGATAGCCACACTTTATATATAACGTCTCTCATTTTCTTATATCAGTATGCTTGCTTTTATGCCATTATTATGTCACCCAGTTCTTCTGAACGTTCGAACTTTCCTTCAGAACGTTCGAACGATCTTTTGAATGTTCGAACGTTGTCTGTTTGATGGTAGCCTTTGTTGATCCAGTTTTTTGGAAAGTTCGAACTTTACTCAAAACTTTTGAACGTTCTGCCATTTTCAGCATAGTTTTTTAGTTTTGTTTAAGGCCCTTACACCAGTCCCATGTTTCTTTCCCCTTTTTCTGAAGAGAAAGAGGAGTGAGAAAAGGAAAACAATAAA
>JABWDY010034768.1:10067-31304 GCA_013358455.1 Thalictrum thalictroides | reverse complement strand
GTAATTCGAGCCAAGATGCCATAGTAATGTAAAAAGGCTATAACGTGTGTGTGTGCAAATATGTGTATGTAAAATGAATGATATGATGCTTAGTTCTTACCTACAAAAGATAGAACAAAAGTGAGTAATAAAGTTAAATATAATGCATGATGCATGACACTACTAATATGTTTCAAACTCATATGTCCAAATCACTACTCCCACCACTTATGGAGTAATTTTCAGAATTATAGTCTCATTCATCCTCGAAGGGATCATACCAATCAAAGTACCAAGGAAAATCCAAAAATACATCTTGTTGATCACATAGGTACTAATGTAATTTAACTTCATTCTACACAGTGGAGGATTTATAAGTTCTCCAACATGATCAACTACTTCACTTTCCCGTTCATCTATATGTCCAAACATGAATGTCTAAAAGTTTTGATTATTTTCGGGAAGGTGGCTTATGAGGTCCGAGTCATTGATTGGTGCATGGGGTATAATGAGACATCTCATTCTACATTTATGCATGGGGTCTAGCTATTCTCAAAACACGGTGTAGAGCTGTCATGGGTCCTATCGGGACCCAATCAACATAGCCTTCCAACCATTCAGGTCGAAAGAAGGCAACCATCTTAGTGATAGTGCCTGGAAGCATATTAATATTTGATAACAAGGTTCATTATTTTGTAATCCATATAAAATTTGGCACATGTTATCATCAACTCTAGAAGGGTTCTCATAACAAAAGATATTAGTTGCCATCCACATCAAAACGAGAGCTTGATTATTACAAAATTGACTTGTGTCTATGGTTCCACTATTAGCTTCTACACATGGTGACAAAATCTTAGAAAACTTTAGCACATCGTATACGGGTTTGTTGGAGTTATACCACTTATCCATCATATAATTATAGTTTTCATAAAAAGTGTGTGGTATACCTAAGGGTTAACAAAACATACCCTGGCATACGTATAAGATATCTCCATGCATTCTAACATAAAAGCCAGGTTTTCCCTCACTATATACTATTTCAATATTCCGATAAAATTCCGTCTCAAAAGTCGGTGAATAAGTGTCATTACCGGAAAACAAGAAGTTTTTCCATTCCATCTTACTAAGTTTTTCAAAGAATTAACTCCCCCATGGAGATATCATTAAGTCCATATAGCCACATTCGGGAACAATGTTCCAATACAGCATGCCTGTAAATCGGGGGTTTGAATTCCGGATGGTTATCGAGGAATTCAATGATTTTAGCAAAATGGAGCAGACGTTTTTTTTTTGTGTCGAGGTAAGAGGTGTCTATGAATCTATCCATGATATTCTAATGAAAGACACACAATTATAAGCATTAAAATAAAGAAGTAAATCAAACGAGGAACGTACCTGAAAAAATCGCAGAAATTGAAAAAAATTTGCCTATCCTGTCATACTTGCATTTGGCGAGTTGGCTTCACAAGTGAACTCGCGTGGGGCGAGTTAGTCAATACTAACAAAAAAAATTTCTTTGATTTTTTTGATTTCTTCCCCTTTGTATAGTTAAAACAACTTATTCTAAGGTAGGTTAGATATTTTTTGGTCGTCCTATATTTATAGACTTGTGGTTTTGGACTTCGATTTGGTTTGAAATTCGATTTTGTCCAAAACTCCAAGTTTTAGTCCAAACTGTCTTGGGAGTGCTCTAGGTCATCCAAAATACTTCAAAACCTGTCCATAAGTGCTTTAAGTCTTCTAGAAAAAAAAAATTGGTGTCCTAACCCTAGTCCCACATATATTTGACCTAATTTAAGGTTTTTTAGGGCTTTTTAGGGTTTTTTCTGAATTTCTATGGAATTTACAATTTACAATCATAGCACTAGGTTATTTTTCACCCCCAAACAGAATGTTTGCACTTTATCATGTAAATGAGTGTGCGGAAATGTAAAATGAACTAGAAGGCCAAAAATACACTTTATATACAAAATTCATTTCTTTCATTAATTTCAACATTTACATATAAGAAATAAAAATTTGCAACATTTGATTGAAACTAAACTTACTAATGCATAAATGAAATAAAAACAACTTACGACTCGATCTTAAAAACTTAGACTTGATCTTACAAACTTAGGCTCGATCTTACAAACTTAGACTCGATCTTACAAACTTAGACTCGATCTTACAAATACAAAAACTAATACTACTCCACTCATCGTCCTCATCATCATCCTAATCATCTTCGTCCTCACTCGTGGTGGGACCTTCACTCTCACTCACCTCGGGCATAGGTGTTGGCCCCATAACATGTTATTTCAAGTCGGTGAGGTCCATATCCAACTTGTCAATCCTCTCGTTAAGCGTATGGAATTGTTGGACTACATTGGCATGCATGTGGGCCATGGCCGTCATAAGCGTTTGGAATTGTTGGACTACATTGGCACCATCCATGATCCCATCTAGACGTGTGAGCTCAAGGGGGTTTTGCCCGTCGGCTTAGACACCTTGCCTTTGCCTTTCTCTCAAGGCTTCCTCCATATCGCCTTCACACTATACATTCTTTACACACCGCAGCCGGATGGCCTTTGAGAGGATCATCATGTTTAGAGAAATGTAGGCTCCCTCCGGTGTAGGCAACTTCCAAACGTTGCGCCATATCTTTGTGATGAGCACCGGGACTACTGCCTTCTTTGCGGTTGTGATGGTGTTGTAGAGCAACTGGACTATGCAGAAATTCCGGTTCTTGGATTGAAGCTGCCATAGTATATGGGCTATGGTTCGGTTAATGTCCGTTGGCTTTGATGTGCCAAAGACATTATACCCCAACCAATAGGCCACCATCGCTTGATTTCGCCTCAAAGAGTTGAAGTCGATGAAGAGGAACCATTCTTCACTTTTCCCTTTATTGTCATACGAGGAGTGATGTGAGGGATGTCGTGAATGGGAGTTTGAAGATGGGGGTTTTGCATGATGGGGATGTTTAAGGCATCACTAATTGTTTTCCACCTTAAATCATACTCTACCCCAAGATAAGCGATGAAACAACTCCCATCACTACGGAGATTGATGTTGGAGTAGAAAATGTCGACAATGGTGGGGTGCCATTGATCACACTTTCTGTAAAAGAGGTTTTTCCACCCCCTAGTTCGAATTTCCTTTCTAAAGAAAGGTCGAACCAAGGGGTCCTTGAAAACCCTCCTAAAAGACTTCTCTACAAGGACCTTCCTACTCCTTGGGATTTCAAGAAAAGCCATGAAGAAGATTGGAGAAAAGATGGAGGAGAAGGAAGATCGAAATTTGAAAAAAATTTGGGAATTCTGGGAAGGTCGCGTGGGGCGAGTTGGAGGAAAAAGGGTACTCGCGTGGGGCGAGTTATTCAGAAACGAGTTTTTTGAAATTTTTTTAGAACTTGGTTGAAATTGGAAGAGGAATGGGAGCAAAAGCAAAACCTAGGAGAGAGAGAGAGAGATGTGTTGTTTGTGTGTGAAATGAGTGTAGAGAATGGGGGTTTAAATAGAGAATGAGTGTGGGAGGCGAAAAGTTTTTAACTTAAACAATAACTCATTGTTTTAACTCCTAACCACTAACTCCCCATTAAACACATACATTCACCAACTAGACTATTGTTTGCTTCATCTTCTCCACACGTTCCCACGCTTCTTACTTCATTGTTTGTACAGTATCCCATTGTCCATCAAATGTGTAAGTTATCAACCAAAACGCGTGAAACGACGTGTAATTTAACTACTTTCTCACGCGATCGGGTTTTTAGAGTAGTAAAAGCAAAACTAAATAAACATATTAAAAAGCCTAGGTTGCCTCTTAGTAGCGCTTAATTTTACGTCTTTAGCTAGACATAAGGGTGACATTCCCATTTAACCCCCAAACAAAACATAAACAAAAGTCAAAAATTATGAAGGACTTTCATCATCTCAATACAACGACATAATTAAATCTACCATTTCCACATCTTTTGTCGGTAATTCCAAATACGGTTTCAAACGGTAACCATTAACTTGAAACACAATTCCATCTTTTGGATTTTCTAATTCTATAGCACCACATTATAAAATTTTTGTAATTACAAAAGGTCCGGCCCACCTTGTTTTAAGCTTACCCGGGTGTAAATGTAGACGGCTCCTATATAGTAACACTTTTTGACCTATATGAAATTCTATTCTTAGAATTTTAGAATCATGCACTCTTTTAGTTATAACTTTGTAATCTTTTGCAAGATCATAGGTGTCACAAGGAATTTCATCTAATTCATTAAGCGTTAACTTTCTATTTTCGCCGGCTTCATCTATATCAAAATTTAACTTCTTGATGGTCGAATAATCTTTGTGTTCCACTTCAACGGGTAAGTGACATGGCTTGCCAAAGACAAGTCTATAAGGTGACATGCCAATGGGAGTTTTAAAAGCCGTTCGTAAGCCCATAGAGATTCAAAAACACGGTCACTCCAATCGCTTCTATCGGGGTTCACCGTTTTTTCTAAAATACACTTAATTTCTCTATTGGATACCTCAACTTGTCCCGAAGTTTGTGTATGATAAGGTGTGGCAATCCTGTGTGTGATACCATATTTTTCACATATATTTTCAAAAGACTTGTTACAAAAATGTGATCCTTGGTCACTAATAATGGCTTTAGGCACCCCAAACCTAGAAAAATTGTTTTCTCTAAAGAAATGTGTCACCATCTTTTTGTTATTTTTCATAGTTGGGATAACTTCAACCCATTTTGAAACATAGTCTACCACGACTAAAATGCATAGAAAACCTTTGGACGGGGGAAACGGTTTCATAAAATCAATGCCCCAAACATCGAAAATGTCAACCACCAAAATGTATTTTTGTGGCATCTCATTCCATTTTGAAATTTTTCCTAATTGTTGACACCGGTGGCAATTTCGGCAATAAACATTAGCGTCATGATACAACGTTGTCCAATAAAATCCGCTTTGTAAAAAACCTTGGCCGCCGTTTTGTTTGCACTAAAATGTCCACCACAAGCATGGTCATGACAAAAGGTCGAAATATCAACTTGTTCCCAATTGGGTACACACTTTCGAATTATTTGGTCCGAGCAATATTTAAACAAGTATGGTTCATCCCAAAAATAATATTTAATCTTAGATTTGAATCTTTTTCTTTCGTCCTTACTCCAATGGGTAGGTATATGCTCGATTACGAGATAATTAACTCTGTCCACATACCATGGAGTTTCTAAGATAGAAAATATTTCTTCATTCGGGAAAGTGTCACTTATCTCACTTTTTTTTTTCATTTTCCAAAGTTAATCTAGAAAGATGATCGGCTACCACATTTTCACATCCTTTATTTCTAGAGAAAACTCTTGTAAGAGTAACACCCATCTTATTAACATTTGTTTAGCTTCCTTTTTCGATAGAAGATATTTAAGAGCGGCATGATCCGTGAATATAGTCATTTGGGAACCAATTAAATTTTGTCTAAATTTTTCTAAGGCAAAAAACAACGGCTAACATTTCTTTCTCGGTTGTTGGGTAATTACGTTGAGCATCATTCAACGTCTTACTAGAATAATAAATTACACTAGGCACATTATTTTTCCTTTGTCCTAAAACGGCACCAACGGCATAGTCCGAAGCATCACACATTAATTCAAACGGAAGAGAACAATCCAGAGGTTGGATTATGGAAGCGGAGGTCAAAGAAGTTTTTAATTGCTCAAAAGAATTTCACTCCTTACCCCATCTTGCATTATGGGATTTAGACGTCTTTGAGGTTCTCTTGAAGTTTTAGCGTTATCTTCTAAGTATATATGATGAGAGCAAACCTCGGGGTCAATACCTTTTATGTCATCTTGTGACCACCCAATTGCCGAGTGATGTTTTTCAATAACATTGATTAATTTTTTCTCTTGCTCGGGTGATAGGCTAGAAGATAATATAATAGGATATTTTCCTTATTCGTCTATGTGTATGTATTTAAGTTCCGAAGGTAAGGGTTTAAGTTCTAGACTAGGTGGCGTAGTAATCAAAGTCTCACTTGGCTTGGTTTCTGCTTCACAAATTTCTAGAGAATTATTAACTTCTTCACTTTGGATATAAGATATTTTTTCAACATTATTATTAAGATGAATGAAATTTTTAACCTCGTCTTGGTCGATAGTTTTCCAATTATTATCTTGTATGTTGTAAAACCTTAATGATAGTTTTATTTAAGATCAAAAGCATAATGAATTTCGTGGCTCTCCTCTCCTTATATAGGGAAGAGTCATTCTAACCCTAGAACTCCTTGAAAATTGCTAGAAAGGAGTTTGTAATTTATTAAATAACTTGTAGGAAGTTTCTGGAGTTGAAATTTGGTGGAAATATTAGTAAAACAACGTGGAAGACTCAGTCAAAATCCTAAGTCCAAATTCCTTCTAGAAACAAGTCTTCCAAGAAGGCCAAGAGGCCCAAAAATAGCCAGCAGAAACTGGTTCTGACAGGTTTTGTCGAGTCTTTTTATCTTGATTCCATCTCTTTCTTTTGTGATCTTTCTAGACAGTCTTTAAGTAGGAAGTGAGAGCTTTCCAATGCCTATTTGCTGCATTTTGCTTCCTTTTAGCTTTTCCGGGCGAAATGCACCTACAAACACATAATTCTAACAATACCAAGCATATCATATCACTTTATATCATAACTTGGGACAAATATACATGAGCTAAGGGGATATATTTACACTTTTGAGCGCTTATCACACACTACAATGGCCTCCACAATAGATGAATGTAGACAGATGGGAGTGGATGTGGTGCAAGGCAGAGTTCAAGGAGTAATAACTGGTGAAAATAAAGGTAAAGCTATTCAAGTTATAACTGGAAAGGCACATGAAGCTGGTGGTACAAGGAGGAATGAGAGCTTTATGAATGATAATAGAAAAAGTGGAAACAATCCTGGAGTTCATAATACTAGCAAGCTGGATTGTGGTGGACAAACCAAATCAGTTTTTTTTTTTTTCGTTGGTAAGATGAGGTTGTTGACGGGGGCCTCTCCCCTATATTAACTAAAAGAAAAAAGAGTACAACTTGTTTCTCAAACCCTCTCTTTCACTCTACATCTACCACAAATTACAAAAGAGAAGATACAAATAACTCAATAAAGTAACTGCCCTACTCAAACATAGGGAAGCTCACACACTCTCTCTTCTAAACAATATAACAACTGATATCTAGAGAGAACTAACCAAATTACAAAGTCAGAACTGCTTCTCAAGCAGCCCCCCAGGATCATTTAAAGTACTTGACTTTTGTTGCTTTTGTGAATCCAGGTCCAAGTCTTTTTCCCCCAAGGATAAACCTCCTTTGTTCTTCGTTTGAGCCTCGTTATTGAGCCTAATAATTCCAAGTTGTTTAAACTGTTCAAGTCTTCACGAGCTATACCTATAGTCAGGTTTGAAGCTTGCCCTTGTAGATTCTTTGTTTCTTCCCGTGCTTTGCGTATATGCCTCCTTTCAGGTAATTCCCATCCTTCACCATCATTAGTAGCAACCTAACTACTGCCCTCGTCAACCTTTGGCTGTATAGTTTCTGCTGCCATCACCATAGAAGGTTGGCCATCATCATTTTTTTATTCACTGATCACCTTAGGGCATTCCTTTTGTAACCATACTGCCTCCCCTTTTTGGTGCTTGTTTTGTACCTCCTTTGGACATGAAGAATTTGTGTGTCCATATACCTTACATGACGTACACCTTCGTGGTTTCCAGTTATATTCCACGGGTATCTTGATAGCTTTCTTTTGGTCTAGGATAACTGTAAATTCTCTTGGTTATGTGCACTAATAATCCACTTCTAAACATATTCGAGCATATGAAGTTCTCTCCATATTCTCTGTCATTTTGTCTGGATACACAGGGCACCCCACCGCACTAGCCACTTGACTAAAACCTTTGTCATCCCACAACTCTAATGGGAATTTCTTGAATATCACCCATATAGGTAAGGTTTTGAGATCTTGTAAATCTGCCTCATGAAAAATCTTCCATGGTTGCACAATAAATAACCTACTGCCAATATGAAAGGACCCCATGTCAAGTACCCTTTGTCTTTCATCATCATTCGCAAATTAAAACGTAAAAGAGTGTTCACCATATGATTTCATCGTGCATTGTTGAATCATCCAAGCTTTGTGTACCACCTCTTTAACGAATTTGTAACATGGTCTCTTACCAATAAAGCTTCCCACCACTAGCTTGTCACGCTTTTGTGTCAAATGTTCGAATTGCCTTGACTTTACATGCACCACAGGCTACCCATTCACTAACATAGGAGGAATGTAACTGAGCTTCTTCCCATCTGGGTTCCTACCCATCATTCCATCCCATGACTTCTGGTTGCTTGCTCCTTTGAAAGACCCAAATTGGATAGGGGTCTTCTCTTGCTGCACATTGTTAGCTTGTATATCCTCCTGCCCAGAATGGTGTAGGGAGCTCTGTAGCAATGTGGCTAAAGACTCATTGTTGGCAGCCTTTTTAGTTGGTGAATGCAAACCATAACTTCCCAACTCGGAATTAATTCTAAACTGTTCCATTTGTGCAGAGAATTCATCGGAATGGCTTGCTCCAAAAGAGCCAAAGGCAACTCCTTTATTGGCATTCTCCTCGGCAACACAAATTGGTTTCTTCCTCGCAACACACCCATTGAATTCTGCACCAGCTATTTCTGCCCACAGCCCTGTTGTAGTCCCTTTTGCAATACCTTTTCCTTTGCTAGCAGCTAGACCAGTAATAGGATTACTAGCTAACCTATCTTGATCGTTGTTTTCTTTGTATTCAGCAGCCAAATGATCTTCTAATCCTACATGTATAAGGGTTCCATCACGTACACTAGGTTCTTTTATTACAGTTTCCGCTTTCTCTCTTGTACTTTGATTAGAAAACTTAGTACTAGGGTTTCCTGATTCATCTTCTTGTTGGACTGACCATACAGGACTTGGAAAGCCTCGTTTCAAACCTAGACTAGAACAAGAACTCCCATGTTCAGCAGAAGATGGATTCCTATTTGCATTAGAATTTGTATGTCCATTTTCCTTCTTCTCACCATTCAGACCTAGATTAGATCTAGGACTTCCATATTCAGCAGTTGTAGGACACCTCTTTGCTATAACATGTCCACCTTTCTCACTCATCTTTGCCTTACGGTTTAGGGTTTCCACCATGGATGGATCAATGGAGTTCGGCTGCTGGTAATACCCTTCCATCTGGCTTCTAAGCCTCCCTAATCTCTCCTGGATATTTCCTTGAATTGCTTCAAAGTCTTTATGCACAAGATTTGCCTCCTAGTTACCACTTGTAAACACATCTTCTCCATACACAGATTCAAGAATATCATCTTCAAGTACCTTGTCATCATCTTGATTCAGTGAACTCATTAAGAACTCATACTCCCTTTGTAATAGATTTTTAGTCATCATAAATTGAAAAGAAAGCTAAAAAACGGCTAGAATTAGGGTTTTTGAGATGATGAACAACAAAAACGGGGATGAACAGTAATTTAACCTTACTTAGGTCCCCATTAAAGCTCCTCAAGCTCATGGGCCTTTATTAAAATTGGTGGGTTTCCCCAAGTAAGCCTATTTTTTAAATGGGATTAGTAACTCGATTTTTGATACCACTGGGGTTTGACCCCCTGACCTCTGGTATCATCACCCAGAGGTCTGACCAGTGAGCTAACACTTGGTTGGTACAAACCAAATCAGTTGGTGGACAAAGCAACATGAACAACATGGGAGGAGCTAAAGCTATGGTGGTTCCAAGCAGGGCCACCTTAAAAAAAAGATAAGGAGTTGTAGATGAGTAGTGTTGGGGGATGGTTCAAAACAAAATTTAAACAAAGAAGAGACATCCTGATTAGTAAGGAAGGGGTATTTGGGAGAATGCAAGTGCATAACACACAGGCATGGCTGAAGCATGAAGACCTAGAGGAAGCCCAGATTCATAGAAAATATACTTGTTATTTTTCTTTAGATCATTTTAGACTGGTCTACTTATGTATGCTTAATTCACCTAAGACTAGTTTCATTTACTTTATTCTAAGTTCCTTCTCTCATGATATTAGGAATGTGTACAAAGAGAAGGGAGTGAACTATAATGTAAGGTGCCTTTAAAAGCATTTATCTTTCTTTTGTCAATTATAACGGGAAAACCCAGCTTTCCAACCAAAAAAAAAAAAAGAGGTCTAAGTTCAAATCCCACAAGCAATACCGAGTTACTGATCTCATTAAAAATAGGCTTACCACAACATTTTGCAAGTGCCAGTTAAGCTCAACAGGTAAAACCTTTGGGTGATGATACCGGAGGTATGGGGTTCAAATCCTCCTAGCATTACCGAGTTATTGATTTCATTAAAAACAGACTTACAACAACATTTTGGAAGTGTCAGTTGAGCTCACCTGCTAAAACCTTTGGGTGATGATACCAGAGGTTTGGGTTTCAAATCCCGCTAGCATTTCCGAGTTACTGATCTCATTAAAAACAGGCTTACATAAACATTTTTCAAGTGTCAGTTGAGCTCACCTGTTAAAACCTTTGGGTGATGATCCCAGAGGTTTGGGGTTCAAATCCCGCTAGCATTACCGAGTAAATGATCTCAATAAAAACATGCTTAACACAACATTTTGCAAGTGTCAGATGTGCTCAACTGGTAAAATCAGGGGTGATGATACCATAAGTTTGTTGTTCAAATCCCGCTACCATTACCGAGTTACTGATCTCATTAAAAACAGGCTTACAACAACATTTTGCAAGTGTCAGTTGAGCTCACCTGCTAAAACCTTTGCGTGATGATACCAGAGGTTTGGAGTTCAAATCCAGTAGCATTACTGAGGTACTGATCTCATTAAAAACATGCCTAAAACAACATTTTGCAAGTGTCATTTGAACTCAATTGGTAAAACCTTTGGGTAATGATAGTAGAGGTCTGGGGTTCCAATTCTGCTAGCATTACCGAGTTACTGATCTCATTTAAAATAGGCTTACAACAAAATTTTAGCAAGTGTTACTTGAGCTCGACTGGTAAAACCTTTGGGTGATGATAGCAGACGTATGGGGTTCAAATCCCACTAGCATTACCAATTTACTGATCAAATTAAAAACAGGATTACCATAACAATTTAACAAGTGTCCATTGAGCTCGAATGGTAAAACCTTTGGGTGATGATACGAGAGGCCTGGAGTTTAAATCCCGCAAGCTTTACCGAGTTACTAATCCCATTAGAAATTGGTTTACCACAACATTTTAGCAATTGTCAGTTGAGCTCAACTGGTAAAACCTTTGGTTATGATACCAGAGGTCTTGGGTTCGAATCCTGCTAGCATTAACCAGTTACTAATCTCATTAAAAATTGGCTTAGCATAATATTTTAGCAAGTGTTAGTTGAGCTCGATTTGAAACACCTTTTGGTGATGATACCAGAGGTTTGGAGTTCAAATCCCGCTAGCAATACTGAGTTATTAATCTCATTAAAAACAGGATAACCACAACATTCTTGCAAGTTTCAGTTGAGCTCGACTAGTAAAACATTTGGGTGATGATAAGGTTTGGGGTTCAAACACTGATAGCAATACCGAGTTACTGATCTCATTAGAAACATGCTTACCACAATATTTTAGCAAGTGTACATTGAGATCGACTGGTAAACCTTTGGGTGATGACACCAGAGGTCTAGGGTTCAAATCTCGCTAGCATTAACTAGTTACTGATCTAATTAAAAACAAGCTTACCACCACATTTTGCAAGTGTCAGTTGAGCTCAACCGATAAAACCTTTGGGCTGTGATACTAGAGGTCTGGGGTTCCAATCCTGGTAGCATTACCGAGTAACTGATCTCTTTAAGAATAAGCTGACCACAACATTTTAGCAAGTGTTAGTTGAGCTCGACTGGTAAAACCTATTGGTGTTGATAGCAGAGGTATGGGGTTCAAATCCCACTAGCATTACCAATTTACTGATCAAATTAAAAACAGGCTTACCATAACATTTTAGCAAGTGTCCGTTGAGCTCGAATAGTAAAACCTTTAGGTGATGATACTAGAGGCCAAGGTTTCAAATCTTGCTTGCATTAGTGAGTTACTAATCTCATTAAAAACTGAATTACCACAACATTTTACCTAGTGTCCATTGAGTTTGGCTGGTAAAACCTTTGGGTGATGATACCTGAGGTCTGAGGTTCAAATCACGCTAGCATTACCGAGTTACTGATCAAATTAAAAACAGGCTTACCACAACATTTTAGCAAGTGTCCATTGAGCTCAACTGGTGAAACCTATCTGTGTTAATACCAGAGGTCTGGAGTTTAAATCCCACAAGCTTTACCGGGTTACTAATCTTATTAAAAATTGGCTTACCACAACATTTTAGCAAGTGTCAGTTGAGATCAACTGGTAAAACCTTTGGGTGATGATACCAGAGGTCTTGGGTTCCAATCCTGCTAGCATTAACCAGTTACTAATCTCATTAAAAATTGGCTTACCATAATATTTTAGCAAGTGTTAGTTGACCTCGATTTGTAAAACCTTTGGGTGATGATACCAGAGGTTTTGGGTTAAAATCCCGCTAGCAATACCGAGTTATTAATCTCATTCAAAACTGGATTACCACAACGTTTTTGCAAGTTTCAGTTGAGCACGACTGGTAAAACCTTTGGGTGATGATACTAGAGGTTTGGGGTTCAAACCACGATAGCAATACCGAGTTACTGATCTCATTAGAAACAGGCTTACCACAACATTTTAGCAAGTGTATGTTGAGATCGACTGGTAAACCTTTGGGTGATGATACCAGAGGTCTGGGGTTTAAATCCCGCTAGCATTAACTAGTTACTGATCTCATTAAAAACAAGCTTATCACCACATTTTGCAAGTGTCAGTTGAGCACAACCAATAAAACCTTTGGATAATTATACCAGAGGTGTGGGGTTCCAATCCTGGTAGCATTACCGAGTAACTGATCTCTTTAAAAATAGGCTTACCACAACATTTTAGCTCGACTGGTAAAACCTTTGGGTAATGATAGCAGAGGTATGGGGTTCAAATCGCCCTAGCATTACCGTAAGCAAGTGTTACTAATCTCATTAATAATTGGCTTACCATAATATTTTAGCAAGTCTTAGTTGAGCTCTATTTGTAAAACCTTTGGGTGATGATACCAGAGGTATGGGTTCAAATCCCATTAGCATTACTGATTTACTGATCAAATTAAAAACTGGCTTACCACAGCATTTTAGCAAGTGTCTGTTGAGCTCAACTGGTGAAACCTATCTGTGATGATACCAAAGGTCGAGAGTTTAAATCCCGCGAGCTTTTGAGGGTTACTAATCTCATTAAAAATTGGCTTACCACAACATTTTAGCAAGTGTCTATTGAACTCAACTGGTAAAACCTTTGGGTGATGATACTAGAGGTTTGGGATTCCAATCCTGCTAGCATTACCGAGTAACTGGTCGCTTTAAAAATAGGCTTACCACAACATTTTAGCAAGTGTTAGTTGAGCTCGGCTGGTAAAACCTTTGGGTAATGATAGCAGAGGTATGGGGTCCAAATGCCCCTAGCAATACCGATTTACGGATCAAATTAAAAACCAGCCTACCACAACATTTTAGCAAGTGTCCTTTGAGCTCGACATGTAAAACCTTGGGTGTGATACCAGAGGTAAGGGGTTCAAATCCAGCTTGCATTACCTAGTTACTGATCTCAATAAAAACAGGCTTACCACAACATTTTTGACAAATGTCTGTTGGGCTTGACTGGTAAAACCTTTGGGCATTGATACCAGAGGTCTGGGGTTCAAATCCTGCTAGCATTACCGAGTTACTGATCAAATTAGAAACTGGCTTACCACAACATTTTGCAAGTGTTAGTTGAGCTCAACTGGTGAAACCTTTTTGTGATGATACCATAGGTCTGGAGTTCAAATCCCGCAAGCCTTACCGGGTTACTGATCTCATTAAAAATAGGCTTTCCACATCATTTTAGCAAGTGTCAGTTGAGCTCGACTGGTAAACCATTTAGGTAATGGTACCAGAGGTTTGGGGTTCAAATCCCGCTAGCAATACCGAGTTACTTATCTCATTAAAAATAGGCTTACCACAACATTTTAGCAAGTGTACGTTGAGATCGAATTGTAAAACCTTTGGGTGATGATACAATAAGTTTGGGATTTAAATCCTGATAGCTATACAAAGTTACTGATCTCATTAAAAACAGGCTTACCACAACATTTTAGCAAGTGTACGTTGACATCAAATTGTAAAACCTTTGGGTGATGATACCTGAGGTCTGGGGTTCAAATCTCGATAGAATTAACGAGTTTCTGATCTCATTAAAAACAGGCTTACCATAAGATTTTGCAAGTGTCAGTTGAGCTCAACTGGTAAAACCATTGGGTGATGATACCAGAGGTTTGGGGTTCCAATTCTGCTAGCATTACCGAGTAACTGATCTCTTTAAAATAGGCTTTCCACAACATTTTAATAAGTGTCCGTTGACCTCGACTGGTAAAACCTTAATGTGATGATACCAGTGGTTAAGTGTTCAAATCCCGCTTGCATTACCGAGTTACTGATCTCACTAAAAACAGGCTTACCACATCATTTAGCAAGTGTCCGTTGAGCTTGACTGGTAAAATCTTTGGGTGATGATTCTAGAGGTTTTGGGTACAAATCCCGCAAGCAATACTTAGTTTCCACAACATTTTTCAAGTTTCAGTTTAGTTCAACTGGTAAAACTTTTGGGTGATGATGCCAGAGGTCTGTGGTTGAAATCCCGCTAGTATTACCGAGTTGTTGATCTCATTAAAAACAGGATTACCATAATTTTTTTGCAAGTGTCAGTTGAGCTCAACTGGTAATACCTTGGGTGATGATACCAATGGTCTGGGGTTCAAATATCGCTAGTATTACCGATTTACTAATCTCATTAAAAACAAGCTTGCCACAATATTTTGCAAGTGTCACTTAAGTTCAACTAGTAAAACCTTTGGGTGATGATACTTATTGTTTGGGGTCCAAATCCCGCAAGCATTACCGAGTTACTGATCTCAATAAAAACAAGCTTACCACAATGTTTTGCAAGTGTCAGTAAATCTCAACTGGTAATACCTTCGTTTGATGATACTGTTGATATGGAGGACTTTGAGGGCATGGAAGATTAAGAACTTATGGCTCACGGATCTGAACTCATGGCAAAGTATGGTATATGTTCGCTGGAGAAACTTTACTTGAGAAGAATGGAGGAGATGAACCAGGAGCGAGATGCCATGGGAAGGAACCAGGAAGAACCCATTAAAGAAGAACTGGACAAGTATGTTCATTCAAAATCTAATTGTTTAGGGTTTCAAACACCGAGCAAAGCAAGAGATGGTGGTTCTGAAGGCATGAGCAGCAAGGATGGCAGCCATGTACGGGGAAGCTCCTTTGGGAAGAAGGGTTTCCTATTTGGGAACCCTAATAAAACCAGGAAACTTACCAAGTTTGTTGAGACAAGCAGTCCTGATTTGGGAAAGTCTAATGTAATTGGAAGTCTTATTTGCTCAAAAGGAATTGGGATTCCTAATCTACAGGAGAACAATATGGAATGTAATACAAAAGCAAGTCCTAATACAAAATGAATTAGGAATGCAAATTAAGATAGAATTCTACAACCTGTCTCTCAAGTTATTAGCAATTCTAATCGAACTACAATTGCTCTAAAGATCTCGTGTTTGGAAACTCAGATTCCAAGTACAAGTCCAGATTGTATTGCAACTTCCATTAAAGGAAACCAAGGCCAATTAGGAGTTGGAGTACATGCAACACATGTACGTGAAGATGGAAGAAAAAGAATGAAGGAGAAGGAAGTCATAGTTATAACTCTATTCTTACACAAACTACAACTGGCCATGAATCCGTGAGGGTAGCACAAAACCTTCCAACTGTTCGTCCGGAGTTAGTAAACAATCAGCAAGGTACAATCAATGTTTTTGTGCAGGACAACGAAGGTGAAGTGCCTGCAAAAAATCATACTTCTTCTACTGATGGTGTCAAAGTTTCATGGAGTTCAATCTTAAGTAGACAAGCCGTGAGCAAGAAGAACCTGCCATTTTATGCTCCCACATTTGTTGAAGGTAAATCTATTGTTCATGTACAATCTAATCAGTTTATGCATCTTCAGAATAGATTTGAGAATCTTATTATTGGCGGATTTGTGGGAAAGAAGTTGTATTTTGGGTTTGTTCGTGAAACTTTGACTAGAACATGGAAGTTTAAGGAAAATTTCATAATGAAAACATATGGTGAATCTATGTTTTCTTTTCAATTCAGAAGTGAAGAAGATAAGAAGGTTGTGTTGGAGATGGGATCATTACACATTGCATCACAACTGTTTATTCTACGGCCATGGAAGCTCTTCATTGAAGCAGAATTTAATGACTTGAAAACTATCACAATCTGAGTTATCATGAAGAAATATCCTATAGGGTTATGGGATGATGAAGGCTTTGGCAGGGTTGTTAGCACTATTGGCACTCCATTGTTTGTAGACAAGTTGACAGAAACTATGGCTAGAACTACATATGCTCGTGTGTGTCTGTAGAAGTGGACATAAGATGCACTTACCCAGATCATGCTACTGTGGTACTTGATGAAAAAAGAGCATTCAAAATCCCTTTTGAATACAATTGGAAGCCACAAAGGTGCACAAGGTGTGATGTATTTGGGCACCATGAGCAAACATGTCCAAAGAAAAAGCTGGAAAAATATAAGAAGACTGGAGATAAAGTATGGGTTCAAACTGGAGTAGTGTTAAGTAAGGAGACTGAACACATAGGGGAGCAAGTAATAGAACTAGAAGATGCAAGGCCTAGCAACAATGAAACTACAACAAGGGAAACAAGAAACTCAAAGGGGATAGAGAATACTAATGAAGAAGAATTGATTGGGAGTTGGGAAACACCAAGTAGGAAGCATACAACAAGGGCACGGACAGCAGCTGAATGTAGAGAGAATGGGCTGAATGTGGTGCAAGGCATAACACAAGTAATACAACAAAATGAAGAACCAAGGTATACTGATACAGACAAAGCAAAAGGGAAGGCTATAGCTACTCAAGGACAACAACAAGGAGATGGCAATGGTAATAAAATTGAGGGCTTTATGAAAGATGCAAGAAGAAGTGATACCCCTTGCAAGGATAGCAAAGGTAATGCAAAGGGTAATGTGTCACAACACACCCAACAGTATAAAAGTGGGACCTGATTGTACAAGGTTCAATAAACAGATTACAAAGATGTGTAAGTGAAATGAATGAAGAAGACCTACTGATAGAAGAGTTCTTAATGGAAGACAAGAAAAAGAAAGGAAGAATTACTGGTTATTTCCCTTTATTAGATCATATTAGACTAGCCGTTATTTACATGTTTAACTGTCCTAGGAAGAGTTTTGTCTTATATGTTAGAAGTTCCTTCTCTCATGATATTGGGAATATGGACAAAGAGAGAATGAGCTAATTGTATTGTTCTTTTAGCACTATTTCTTTAATCTATGAACGGGGTAAGGGACCTATGTAAAAACCCTGCTTGCCAATAAAAAAAATAAAAAAAACCTTGGGTGATGACCAAAGGTTCGGAGTTCAAATCCTGCTAGCATTACCGAGTTACTGATATCACTAAAAACAAGCTTACCACAATATTTTGCAAATGGTAGTAAAGCTCAACTGGCAAAACCTTTGGATGATGATTACCAGAGGTTTGGGGTTCAAATCACACTAGCACTATCGAATTACTGAACTCATTAAAAACAGGCTTACCACAACGTTTTGCAAGTGTCAGTGTAGCTCAACTAGCAAAACCTTTGGATGATGCCAGAAGTTAAGGGTTCAAATACCAGTAACATTACCGAGTTGCAGATATCTTTAAAGACAAGCTTAACACAATTTTTTTGCAGTGTCAATTGAGCTCAACTAGTAAAAGCAAACGTGATTATACTAGAGGTTTGGGGTTTAAATCCTGCAAGCATTACGGAGTTACTGATCTCATTAAAAACAGACTGACCACAACATTTTTGCAAGTGGTAAAACCAGTTGAGCTCAACTGGTAAAACCTTTGGGTGATGAAACCAGAGGTCTGGGGTTTAAATCCCATCAGCATTAGCGAGTTACTAATTTCATTAAAAACAAGCTTACCACAACTTTGGGTGATGGTTACAAGAGGTTTGGGGTTCGGATCCCGCTAGCATTACCAAGTTACTAATCTCATTAAAAACAGACTTACCACAACAATTTGCAAGTGTTAGTTTTGCTCAACTGATGTTGATGCCAGAGGTCTGGGGTTCAAATCCCGCTAGCATTACCGAGTTGTTAAAAATAGGCTTACCATAATTTTTTTTGCAAGTTTCAGTTGAGCTCAACTGGTAAAACCTTGGGTAATGATACCAGAGGTTTGTAGTTCAAATCATGCTAGCATTACAGAGTTACTGATCTCATTAAAAACAGACTTACCACAACATTTTTGCAAGTGTCAGTTGAGCTGAACTGGTAAAACTTTCGGTGATGATACCAGAGGTCTGGGGTTAAAATACCGCTAGCATTGCCGAGTTACTGATCTTATTAAAAACAAGCTTACCACAACATTTTGAAAGTGACAGTTAAGCTTACTACTACATTTTGCAACTGGTAAAACCTTTGGGGGATGTTTACTAGAGGTTTAGGGTTCAAATCCCGCAAGCATTACAAAGTTACAGATCTCATTAAAAATGAGCTTACCACAACATTTTGCAAGTGTCAGTTTAGGTCAACTGCTAAAACCTTTGGATGTTGATGCCGGAGGTCTGGGGTTCAATTCCCGCTAGCGTTACCGAGTTGCTGATTGATTTGACGACAATTGTGCTGCTAATCACCGTCAAATAGCAGTGCTAGTAAACCAAGCTACAGGAACGTGTTAGTCCTACCGGCACTGTTATAAATAATTCTCTTCTTGATTCTGATAACTAAGCTAATCCTAAAACTAGTGTAGATGCAAGTATCGGGGTATCGAATCTACTCTGAATTGGGTACTTAGCTGCAAATAGGAAACAACGATGAAAGATGATGTCGTTTATGAAGGGATTGATGAATTGTAGGAAGTTTATGAGTTTGATTAATTGAGATTAATTATGATTACAATAATGTAAAAGCAAGTAAAGTAAAGCAAGCTAGGTAAAATAATGGTTGTGAATATTGAAAGAAAAGCGGGGTATTACTTCGTTTCATAGGAAAGTATCCAAAGCAATAATTGGTAGTGAGTTCTCTTGCTCTCTACCCAAGAACTCGACCTCAAGAAGTATTCAAGACCTAGTACCTCTCATCTCGATGCCGTCATGCAAGTAGTGAATTACATCTTTATACTATTTGTTAACTATTTTCTCTCTCTCGATGCCAAAATATGTTAAAGGGCGTATGAGGCTCGAAAGTCTCTACACATGCAAAAAGATCTCTCTTTTATTTATTATGAAGAACAAAGAACAAAAACTATCCTACGTGATCAATTATAAAATAATTACCTTTCTAGCATGGCAAACATAATAACATATAACACTTGTAGTAAATTCTTCTACTTACCAAGTCCACTAGTAAAACCCCATGAATCGATTAGTTCATGTTGATTGTGGTGATGATCATGGTAGATGTAAAAGTAAAATACATAATTAAAAGACAAGAATTTAAAGACGGAAGATTAAATTGCATGAAAAGTAAAGATACGATTGAAAAGTAAAAAACTTGAACTTGAAAAGTAAATAGACTTGTATTATAATCAATGGAACTTCTTCTTCAACATAAAATAATGTAGAACCCTAATGATAGTTTAATTTAAGATCAAAACATAATGAATTTTGTGGCTTGCCTCTCCTTATATAGGGAGGAGTCCTTCTAACCCTAGAACTCCTTGAAAATTGCTATAAAAGAGTTTACAATTTATTAAATAACTTGTAGGAAGCTTCCGGGACTGAAATTTGGTGGAGATCTTATTCAAACAACGTGTAAGAGTCTGTCAAAATCTTAGGGACAAATTCCTTCTAGAAACACGACTTCCAAGAAGCCCAAGAGGCCCAAAAACAATCAGCAAAAACTTGGTCTGACAGGTTTTGACGAGTCCTTTTGACCTGATTCCATCTCTGTCTGCTACAGTCTTTCTCGACAGTCTTTAAGTAGGAAGTGAGAGCTTTCTAATGCCTATTTGTGCTTCAAAATCTGAGCTCTCTAACCCTTTCGTTTAATTGCACAAAGTTGGCTACTTGAAACTGCCTTTTTCCCGCATTTTGCTTCCTTTTAACTTTTCCGGGCGAAATGTACCTACAAACACGTAATTCTAATAATACCAAGCATATCATATCACTTTAAATCATAACTTGGGACAAATATACGTGAGTTAATGGAATATATTTACACTTTTTGAGCGCTTATCAAACACCCCCAAACAACACCCCCAAACAACACCTTGCTTGTCCTCAAGCAAGAAGGTGAAACAAAAAGCATAAGGCGAGAAAGAAATTCATTTCAAAAATAAGATATGTACTTTTTCGTAGGCAATATACGATTGCATTTACCATATGCAACAAGGCCTTAAACCTTTAGGCTTCCCTAATAGGACGAGTTGTAGCCTCGTGAGGATTTTCCAGGAAAGATACCCACAAACTTCAAAGGAAGAGATGGTGATGGACAAGTTCAAAGAGTAAACCTTCTTTCATCATAATAAGTTCATGATTACATAATCAACACCAACATATAAGATTATGCTTTATTTCTCAAGATAGGGTCAGCTGTATGGATCCAAAAGGAGGAAGAAAGAGTGACCACTCATGGCAGCAAGGTAGACAATGAGAAGCCACATAATAAGGAAGGTAGCAAAGGGCTTCTTGAGATAGGGAACAAAGGCAAAAGCATTGACAATAATGTGGGCTTACAGGATGACAAGGCAAGTAAGGATGTTGATAAAGAAGAGAATGGTGATAATGAGGGCTGGGAAGTCCCTAAGAGGAAGCATACATACAAAAAAAATGGGACAGTGTGGGAGTTCCACTAGGAATGCAGATAGGAGGCAACAGCAAAGGAGAAGAATGCAATATGTACAGTCTGGAAAATTCAAAAGACAGAAGCATGAACAGCAGCCAGGCTCCATATGAGAGAACAAGTCCAGTAGGCGTGAGTTGGCCTGTGGCTCAACGGTAACACCCCTCTCTCAAAATGGAGAGGTTGTGGGTTCGAGACGTATCAACAGCTGATTGTTGATATAAAA
>JABWDY010034745.1:0-12637 GCA_013358455.1 Thalictrum thalictroides | reverse complement strand
AAGAAGATGAGATCTTTTAACTCCTGAATCTTAAACCTATCATTCAAGTAAAAATGAGGTGGTCTTGGGTAGGGTGAATTGTAGTGGTATGTCATTCTCATTCATCATGCCATAGCAAAACTAAACTATTGTGAATTACAATACAATCCAAGTCTAAAGAGAAGTGTCAACAACTAATAAGTGATCGCATATTAGCATTAGTAGAACCCCTTTATTGGTAAATAACATCTCTCTACAGTGAATTCTGCGAGGCGAATCAGGTAGACAATATGTAAGCTTGGGAATGAGAGAGCATTTTGATCTCAATCAGAATAAATACCACTTTTCCTATAGAAAAACCAATATAACAATTTTGAGAACAAACATTACACAAGTTCCCTTTCTTCTAAATCTGAGAATTGATGCAAATGACTATACATATAATGTTTTCATTAATTCTGATTAAACCCACAAAATTATTTCACAAATTAGAAAGTGGTAGTAGTTAATAACTTACAGCTTTCTCTCGAGTTCCTGGTTCAATATGATATCCACGTTTTGGTTGAAGTAATGCGTTCTTCATGATCAACAACAAAAACAAAGTTAGAAACGAAACCCAAAATCAGAAAGACAGATAGAGAGATTAAGATTAAACCTGTGACTTAGGAGATTGAATGCGATGAAGTAAACTGGTTTTGTTGAGAAAAAACGCCATTTTTTAGAGACTGATGAGTACAAAAACAGTCCCCACGACTACTGTAACAGTGAGTTTTCATTTCTTTCTCTTTGTTTATCAATGGGGAATTACTATCTCAAGGCCCAACAAGCCCTATACAATCATTTTAAGCCCATGGACTTGAGGTTTTATCAGAGTTCGGTAAAACCTCTTTCACTTCTTCTTCTCCACGAGGACAATGACAATGGAGGAGGAAGAGGAGTTGAAGAAAGCTCTTTCAATTAATGGATTAACTGTTTCTACAATCCCAGAAAAGGGTCGTTGTCTCATCACCATTAAAGATTTCTCTCCAGGTATCTTTGTATTTTGAGTTTTCATGTTTTTACAAATTTGATTTTCTGTATATAAACTCATCAGTTCTAAGTTTTGGGTTCATTTCTAAACTGAGGTTTAGGTGTGGGTGTTTACTTGGAAATGCTTCTTATTAAAATTTTAGCTTAAAAACTTGATATTCAGCTTTTTGGCCATTTGGGGATTCAGCTGTTTTTTTCATTAATTTTGACACCCATGATTCATTAATTGAAGAGAATTTTATATATTGTGAACCTGACAAGACCATAATATATAGTTACTAGATTGTAAATTTTTTTTGTTTTAGTATAATTATATTTTTAGAAGAAATCACTAATAGGAACTTTTTTATGTAAAGGAGATGTGATTATATCACAAGTGCCTTATGCTTCAGTACCAACCCATTCGTCTGGCTCAAGATGTGATAAATGTTTTGAATCAAGGAACTTAAAAAGGTGCTCAGCATGCCAGTTTCCGTTCTATTGCAGTAGCACATGTCAGGTATATATATTTGGACTTTAGTAATATCTCAGGGTTTTTAGTGCTCATATTGCTTGTTCATCCTGTTAAATCGTCTTTCCTTTATTCAATCTGTTGATAATTTCATTATTGACCAAAAGAAAACACCAAATATATTAGTTTTGTTTTAAGTATTTCAGAAATCAGAGTGGAAGTTGCATCAACTTGAATGTCATGCCCTCAAACGGCTTAGTAAGGATCGACGCCAATATTTAACGCCTTCTATTCGTATGATGGTGAGACTTTACTTGAGGAGAAAGCTACAATCTGAACAGGTAAATCACTTTGTTGTAGAAACACTTCTTCATTTTTTTTTCTTAACTTTAATTTCACGCAGCAACTACTTTGAAGTAAGCCTCCTACAGCAGGATAGTACTTTGCTATCATCGGGATAAATCCATCTTTGACAAATTTTAGTATTTGCCGTGGCTCTCTTTGTCATAGTTTTGCTTTGTTACTCTTTTTTAAAAGATTGCATATGGTCGGTCATCAGGCCAATCTTTAAAAGAATGGTTTCACAACATATCAAAATAGTAGAGCGACTTCTTTTGCAATATAATACGTGCTTGTAGAGTCCTCAAATTCATCATTTTAAATAAGAGATTGGGGTGGGGGGTTTGAGTTGGATATCCTCCAATAGGAAGTGGAGAGAACTGGACTCAAGCTTCTTTTTACCCTAAAAAGAAATGTAGACTATGTTGGTTTCCTCAGGAGATCTTATTGGTAGTGTTTATGTTGAACGAAATTCTTGCATGAGAAGGACAAATTCATGAGAGATTGAGAGGGGCATAGTTCCTTACTGAACCTATATAGTTGCATATATTAATCTTCCATTCACAGTAAAAGCTGCTTATGATTGAATCCATCCACTGAGTCATTATTGAAAATTAGATGTGTTGACCGGAGTTAAATGGTTTCACTACCAGTCAAGTAACATAAGTAGGACCTAGGATTATTAATACATTATTTTTGGACCAAAACTCAATTAACAATGCTCTACTAGGACCAAAAGCTAAATATCCCATGTTTCAGGCCATAGAATTGGTAATCTGGAAAGAAAGGAATAGCTTTGTTTTTTAGGGGAAGACATCTACTGTGAAGGTCCTTATTTGCCGATTGAAGCAGGTGATCTGGAAGACTGGAACTGGGCCTCCAGTTACCCAGCTGCTCGAAACCTTCGATCCAGTGACCTGTATTCCAATTGGGGGCTTTTTGAGGGGCATTGGTGTGAAGTGTGAACCACTATTTTACAACCTTTTTTATTTTATTTATAATATTATTGTTTTGCCGAACAAAAAGAAAACTAATTTGACTAGAAATAAAAAGTTCGTCTGTTCCTCCTTCAGGATAGAATGTTGAGGTGGACTCTTAGTTTGCCAAAAAGAGCATTTGATCCTCATTTGGACGGGTCTGCTTGTATTGTGGGCTAAACTGATCCCAGAATTATAATATATTTTGAAAGTATAACCTGGAAAGGTTGATTTAGAATTAACCTTTCAATATCTACGAGACTGTTAAGACTTGATAGTGATCTTTTAAATATTTGTCTCACTTTCAGGTCATCCCAGTTACTGCTACAGATAACTACAAATTGGTGGAGGCATTAGTAGATCGTATCCTTATTGGTTTGTTTGTTTTTTGTTTTATATAGTCTTCTCTATTCCTTCGCTGTGATCACATTTCCAAAGGGCATTAGTTATACTTGACCAATGCTTTTCACTGAGATATATCTGATATTGATGAGAAGCAGCTGGTTCTATATGCACAGATGGCTAATCTCGTCAGCTTGGTACTTCAGTGGCCTGAGATCAACATAAAAGAGATTGCACAAAATTTTTCCAAGGTTTTTGTTTTCATGAAAACATTTAACAAATCTCTTGGTTAAAATATATTTGTGTCTAAAATTTTTGAGTTTGGAGTTCATAAATGTATTAATTGGGTACTCACCACTAAAAACAATCTTGATTTATCTCATGCAGCTTGCATGTAATGCGCATACAATTTGTGACAGTGATCTGAGACCTCTGGGTACAGGATTATATCCTGTAGTATCTATTATAAACCATAGGTAAACATGCTTTTCGTTCTCCATTAAGACACTTTCTATCATTATTACACTGATTTCATTTTAGCTAATATTTGTGGAGTTGTAGCTGCTTGCCCAATTCGGTGCTGGTATTTGAGGGGAGTTTGGCTGTGGTCCGTGCTGTGGAACCCATAACAAAAGGAACTGAGGTTAAGACGCATTTCCAGTTTTTTCATTTTTATTCGTATACATTGCATCTTTCTGATTTTTGTATTGTGGTATTGATCCTAATGTTTGTTCTTGATTATATTTCGGTAGGTGTTAATAAGTTACATTGAAACTGCTGGAAGCACTACAACACGGCAAAAAGCACTTAAGGAACAATACCTTTTTACATGCACGTGTCCTCGCTGCATAAAACTGGTATTATCTGACTTCCGTAATTGTACATTTCGCTTTGTGATCTGTTGTTCCTTATTTTTAATGTTTGTTAGATTTTTGGCTGTTTCTAATTAGCTTAGCTGCTGTCTTATTGAAGGGTCTTTATGAGGATATTCAAGAAAGTGCTGTCCTTGAAGGCTTTAGATGCTGGGACGATAAATGCAGTGGTTTCTTGCTTCGTGATCGAAGTACGTTTTACTGTTTGGTGCTGCTTCTTTTTTTTTTATTACTCGTGGTGTATAAGGTAGAAACTTTTGGCAGATGACGAAGGATTTGTATGTCAACAATGTGGACTTCTGAGGAACAAGGACGAGATAGTAAAGGTTGCCACTGAAGTTAAATTAATGGAAGATAAGGCCTCAGCATCTTTATCTTCTGGAAGTATCCATTTTTAACGTGCTGTTAAAAAGAAGTTTTACTTGCACCAAGATTGTAAGATCTATACTATATGATGAAATTTTGTCAACTGCATGATTTTTGGTATTATGACAAGCACATTTATTAAAACCAAATAATCTCAATGTTTGTTTATTGAATGTTATAAGAAAGTTGAGGTAGCTAGTGATCCCTTGACAAAAGCTAGATTATATTGAAGCTAGTGCCATGTATAAGAAAGTTGAGCTACTCCAACAGAAACTCTGTCATTCATATTCACTTGATTTGATGAGAACTCGAGAATGTCTCTTGAAGGTGTGTTTTTTACAAATTTTTCAGTTATGCAATATTTGGTTTCTTTTTACTCACTTATTTTTTGACAATATGGTTTTATCTTGATATGAAGTGCTATGTTTTCTGCATATAGAAGTTCAAATAACTTCTCTGTGAATCTGTTCCTCGTGCATAAGTACAGTGCTTATTTTAAAAAGTCATATGCATTGAAATCTCATGCAAATGCTCTATATACTTTATTTGAATTCATATCATTTTGTTCATTATTGTCTGATCACGTTATAATGCTAGCTTATGCCAAGATTAGTCCTCCTTTATTTTAATGTGTTACGCCATTACTGACCAAAATCGACACAACTTTCATCTTTTCCAGATCTCGATGGAGTTGAAAGATTGGGAAGGAGCACTGAGATACTGTAGAATGACCATTCCAGTTTATCAAAGTAAGTCAGCTTTGTTACACATCTGAATGTCGTTCATTTTGTACAAGGCTACTAATGATGGTGATGTATTGTATTACTGATCAATTAACACACATAGTTCTGATACTGTGAACTAAGATTTACGTTTGTTGATTTCCTGTTTAAATGCAGGAGTATATCCAGTAAATCATCCTATGCTTGGGCTGCAATACTATACATGCGGAAAACTTGAATGGTCAGAAACTAATCGTTTCCATTTAATGTATCTCCATTTCAATTTTGTTTCCATATTTGATTACTAGTGCCAGCTGTGAGTTGAGTTATTAATGCTAGGGCCAAAATCCCCCCCGAATTGCCCACTTTTTTGCCTTCTTGTTCTTTGAGATGCTTTGAAAAGTTAAACCTAACTCTCTGGATTAACTTGCGAAAAAAAATAACATAAAAGTACTGGTTGTCATGGAGTTTTATCTCTTCCACTTCAGTTCTATAACAACCAACTTTATAGTACACTTTAGATAGAATGGCTGATTTTGTTGTCAGTGCAGGTTACTTGGTGAAACAGATAATGCTATCAAATCACTAACCGAGGCTGTTAACACCCTGCGAATAACTCATGGGACACACACACCATTCGTGAAGGATCTCCTTACCAGGTTGGAGGAAGCATGTGCAGAAGGCGCTTACAAACAATTGCCTGAAAATGGTTATCAGTAGTCCCTTCCACAGCCTGATGAGAGATATGCTCTGCAAGGGACAGGAATGAGTTGGACGTGTTGTATATTTGTTGTTACGTTTTTTCATGATACAGTCCGATCGCACCAATTTTGAGCACTGATCGAGATTTTTGTTAAATTTCATGGCCGGATTGATTTGTTATTTAGCTAGTTCATCTGCAATCCCATTGAAAATCTTCCTTTCTAGCCTTAATGTCGCTGAGATTTAAGAATCATCTCTACTTAAATCATACATGTTTCTCAATCAGACTGATAAGAAGATGACTTTGGAAATGCAATTTTCAATCCAAAATTCATGTATTCTAAAGTAAATACTCTAAAGCTTTTTCAATAAGAAGACACAAAAAATAGCAAACAGAAATCTCTTGTCCTCTTAGTCTCATAATAGCTAACAAGTTGTCTCTTGATCCAACACAACTGTTGTCTGCTTCTTGTATCCACTGCTGATATGAATTCAATCAGCCTGTGAAGGGTGCATATCAAAAATTTATCACATATGTTACAACTTATTTTTTATGAATATGTTCCAGCATTGTTTCAGACTTTCAGCATTGTTTTCCATGAATATATTGCTAACAAACACGTTTGGTGGGAAAATACATTCAAAATGTCATATCATTTTTACCATGTCATCAATTATGACATCATGGTTCAAACATAACTTCATTTTCCCTTGGTATATACAGGCTATATGAAGAAGATAAAAATTAACTGGAATTCCATTCTTTCTTCAGTTTCTTCTGCCTCTTTCCTTCCCCCTTTCTCGGTAAAGGAAAGAGAAGAGTGAAGAGTGTTTCACACCAATGGAACAGGGTTTATTACAAATAAATCAACAATTTTCTGAGTACATCACCACTAATAAGTAATATATTGGCAATCAAATCCTTGAAAACCAAAAGAATATAGTATCATATTTCACCACACTCGGCCAATATCGAGATAGGACAATCTCTACAACATTAAAATTGTAAAAAAATTGGGTACATGAATATTGTTTCGAACCTTAAGCTAGTAAAGACAATATTAAAGTCAAGCCATGGATTTGTTACAAACTTTACGTTACAAAAGTTTATTGACTGCAGCTGTTGAAGAACAAGAACCTTTTGAGCTAGGATTAATTCGAGATTTACAAAATACAGTATTCTTGACTTCTTGCGCACAACTAGGTAATGTTGCACAACGCAAACTGTCTCATGCTTTAGATGGCCATGAGGCTTGTGCTGACATGATTATGCCCACAATCACTCCAAACAACCCAAGCGCACTACCAAAGATTTCAATCACAAGAATCTTCACAAAAAGCGAGGAATTCTGGGCATCAGATAATGCACAGCTACTCCCAATAATTCCCACGCAGAGCCTGTTTCAGAAGAAAACTTTAGACCATTACAGCTTGTTTCGGAATGGTAACTGAAAGAAAAAGGCAACTAACATACCCGCAGACAAGATTTGCAAAGCCCACGATGATCCCAGATGCAAAGATTGCATATCCGGCTCGAAGAGATTCAGCATCGTATATCCTGGATGCAGGCACACTCTCTAGCTTTGTTTGTAAAATGATTGCCACAATAACACCATATATAGCCACAGCTTCACAGAAGATTACACTGAAGATAAAGAGAAGAAACTTTGTTACAGAACTAACTGTTTCAAGACCACAAAACATATTGAAGTGCCACAATAACACCATAAACGTTCATGGGGATCTAGACATCATTGTATATCTCATGTAATATCTTCCTGTTTATGCACATAATAAGACTGGTCTACATGTAAAAACAAAATCAGTGTGCTTCCCTTCAAACAAAATTAATGGCCTATTGCTTCAAAATAAAATTGAGACACTACAACTTTCATATATGAAGCAAGAAGCAAGTATTCTCATTAAAGCCCAACAGTAAATTATAAGAGATTCAGTTTCTCAGAAGGTTACGACTTAATAAAGAGCACGATTTAAGTATCTAATATAAAAGGTGGAATTATATACACGTTGGATTTGAACATCTCTCTTTGTATGCATATATGGGTTTCTGCACTATCATAACCCACTGCACTTGCTATGAGCTCCCTACAATCTCCACTACAATACCCACTACCGGATTCCTAGTAATTAAGTAATCTTTTGTCGACCCTACTTCTATGCGACAATTCCGGCCAACACAAATGTGACTGATACCTCCACAGAAAATCAATTGTCAATTGCTTGGCTCTTGAATATGCCTAGAAAAGTTCTTATTTGTATTAGTAAATATTTGCTGATAGAACAATTGATTACATCAAGAAGCTTCAAGTAGCAAATTACCTAACAGCTAACTAATTAAAGACCACAACCACACAAAATTAAATAAACATCGCCATTGGTAATTGGACCTGATTCTTAATTACCCACACTAACAACCAACCTACTCAACCCTACTTAATGTATTAACATAATTCATTCCAAGCCATACTTATCTCCAATGATATAATCTTGTAAAATCGAAAGTCGAAACTACAAAGACACTGGTAATTTTAAGGGTAGTCAGGTCCTATTCAAACATTATCACAAGTATGTGATGTATCAGGTTTTTCTTTTCTTTCCAAAATTCACGCTATATCCCCAGGGCCCCAGGTTATTGATTCCTTATGAAACCCTACAATTCCTCATTTTCCCCACTAGTCACTATCCTTCATTAAGTTTTAGATATTATGTCAGTGATTGGTCCACATCAGTACCTTCTTCCAAGTTCCAAATCTGCGATTTGGCTGAACATGAAATTAGTACAATTGCGGAATAATGAATAACTGCTCTCCAAAAACCATTCTAGACAAAAACATTGGAACTTTGTTTGGCAACGTGGATGCGGAGCCAATGTACATGGTTACATGGAAGTTGTTTGGTTTGTTATTGTATCTTTGTTACTACCCAGTTCACACAGCTTCATTACAGGACCAGGATAAGGTGAATTTGTGAACCCAGGTCTTAAAAAGAAGGCCAAAAATCATGTACAAGGTGCATCATTGTATGGACCAAACATCATTTGTGAACCCAGGTCTTAAAAAGAAGGCCAAAAATCATGTACAAGTTTGTGAGTTTTTACACAATTTGATTTCGTGACTCTCTTGTACTCATTATTTGATATGTGTTGTTGCCAAACACAAACTTAGCATTGGGTAACAAAGCCCACATATTATGTTTTCTTTTCCTTATACTATACCATACCAGAAAAAGTGAACTACGAAAAGACACAAATTAACTCTCATTCATTCCAATAATAATAAAAAAAAAGAGGATAGAAAACTAAATATCACTAATGGTAAGGACTTTTCATTTGTATAAGGCTATAAGCATTTAAAAAAAAATCTACATAGTGTAACTAGAAGTTATATTCACAGGGGTGACAAGGTGCCTTTGTATTTACTGCTTCTCTGCAAGCTCTTGGCATAGGGTACCAGCCCAAGCTCTTGTTTCTTCATTCTATTTAACATAGAAGTTTCATTTAGAAAATATTTGATAATGAACAAATATAATGCATATATATGTCACTTGTTTTCTTCTTGCATTGTAGACTTGGGCATATCTCAGGGAAATTACTAAAACATTGGAGGAAACTCGATGCTACTAGGAGCATTAATGGAGCAGAGAAGAAAACTATGGAACATTGACAATCAGTAAAGCCAAAAAAATGTGAACTTTATGTTCTGTCCAAGTGCACACAATGAAAGTCTAATCTTTAAGTATCTAAATGAGACCCACAAAAACGACACAGTGGTTTCCAGTCATATGGCTACAAACCAATACTTGGCTATTTTTCTTTTTAGTGGCAAGCTGTCTTAGGACATGAACACATCTTATACAGTCACAACTAAGACAGCCCGTATGTAATCTTTCAAATCTTAAAATGAGATCCTAAAAGTCCATGAAGTGGGTACAGTCATACTACTGAACAAGTACAAATTTATTTAGTTGTATTTTCTTTTTAGTAACAATAGACCATCTTCAAAAACATAACTCATACATTTACAACTAAGACATCCCAAACTGCCTCACAACCTCATCTGTGCAAATCCTCCTCAACTCCTTTGGTAAAAAAATATTGTTTATTATATTAAATTCTTAGACTCCCGATGTCTAAACAAAATGCCCCTTTTAGCTTTTTTCGGCTAAGTAAAATTATTAAAATTAGTAAAACAGAGTAACAGCCAAAGGGTAATACCACCATGATAAAGAGCTAAAGAAGAAGAACATACCCAACAACAATGAAAGACAGAAAAACAATTAATCTCCACCATGCCACCACCCATTGAAGTATCACTTCATCGAAGCAATTGCCCCTCTTTTCATATCCCAAACAAATGCTATAATCTGCGTTAGCCTATCAATCCTCTGTTTTTAAGTGGATTTTGTTCAAACATCTATTCCTTTTTTAACATTCACAGATACAGCCACTCTTACTAAATCAGGGAAGAGGGTTGAGTTTGAAAAGTTTTCAGAATCACAGACAATTTATGATTGTTTTATAAAATAAAACTTTAATAGGTAGTTTAAAGTCTAGTACATCAAAAAGAATAACCTTATCTTAACTACTACGACTTCAGATGTTCAAGGAACATATTTACGTTTATTTTTTGGTAAACAAACTGACTGGAGTCTCTTTCAAATTTATTGTGGAAAAATAAAGGGCTTACACTTACGGTCCTAAATCTGGAAAGTATAATATATATTTGGGATGAGCAGAGCCGATAGCATAAATCAAGAGATTTTTGCATCATGAACTTTGTACCATGCACATCATTTAGATGGGACCCAGAAAACAATATAGAAAGAGCTTTTATGTTTTGAGCTAAGATAGGATAACAAATTCAAAGGAATCACATTTATTTGTTCTGGATCGGAATCGAATCCTTTCTATACCTATCCCAAAGGTTAAAGCCCTCCTAGATCATACTTATGGGCCTTTAAACCAACTACCTTTGGATATCTATTGATAGCATAGGTCTATTACATCAAAAGGTGGTAGGACATATCATCTCTAAGACAGTAAGACATCTCAACAAGCTTCCCAGTCATAAGTGGTGACAGAAAATCACACAAAAGAGAAAGAAGAAATCACCAGTCCATGATATTAAGTTGTGGAATCTCCATTAGACCTGTGTCTCTATCCAAAATTTTACAGTTAAGTCTAGATATTTTATCTTTCTAGCTTAAAAACTTAACATGTTATAAAATTTCGATCAAGGCAGATATGAATTGAAAATGTAAGCAGTTATATCTAGGTTGAGTTTGTAGAGGACAATCCCTGACCTTGAAAGTGGCATGAAGGAAGACGGTGAGAAACCAAAACAAGAGGGACACGCAACCAGAGAGGAGCGGAGTCTAAATTGAGAATAGCACCAATATGAAGCAAGTTAATAGTTATTAAGGAGGTGGGGACATGTTCCGTACATTCCAAAGCATTGCTTACTGGGTTTCCAATTCCATGCAAGTCTTGCCGTGTGGATCTGTCACTGTAGGCAGATTACCACCTAAAATGGGTCTTTCCACTTTAGGCACTATTGATGGAGTAGGCACCTCAAATATTCTCTAGGCGTTTGGACCTCCAAAACAATGCAAAACAGCATTAAGTTATAATTATTTCACCAAAATCCCTTTCAACCCATGAAGGTGGGAGTCCCAAGACCTTGGGCCCAACCTCCCAAGCCTTGACCAGAAGACCACTGGACAACTTGCGAGCAATTGTGATTCAATTTCTACCTAATTATTACTTTTAAACTTCAAAATTGCTCTGATGACACAAGTCACTTGCATCTTCTCTTTTTCGAGAAGGAGAGAATGCAAAGTTTTGGTTAAGTGAATAGTAACATGCGTTGAGAGGAGTCGGAAGTTCTTGAGTTTCTTTTCTTATAAAATAATAACAAGATTTTTCAGCACTTCTCTCAAATCGTTTTAAGTGTTAACCTTCAATCCATAGTGTCCCATAATGGAACCTAAAACATGCACCCATAACCAACACTGCAATCTAGGAGAAACAACAATTAATGCTAAAATTAATGAAGCCCCCTTTCTATGGACATGGAATTCCTACTGGAGCTCTTCACAAAATGCAAAAACCTTTGCAACTTTTGGGCGACTAAAAGGAAAAAAAAAAAAGCAAGTGTAAGGCTTCACAGTGCTACATTTTTTAAAAGGCCATATGCTGATATGCTTCCAAACTTCTGATAAGAGAATTCAATGAGTTCGTATGGAGAGACACTAATGCATAACCATGGAGGCCAAGAACAAACATATGGAATTTGCAAAATTGCAATTCATTAGTACATGAGGTCAATCTCAATTTCCTAATCTCTATGTCTCTAAAAAGTGACAATTGTATCTCAAGCATCATAAGAATTTCAACTCTATGTAAGAACCTTTGAATAAAACCACAAATAAAATCATACTTCCAAGACAACACGGAGATGCATATTTAGGTAAAATAAATCCTCAACCGTCAAAATTATTTCTAACTTCCATGTCTAATTCTGATTTTAGACAATAAAAGTGGTCTTAAAACAAAAAAGAGTGGTGATTCGTCATATAACCTACTAAACACAACTAGTAAACTATAACATATAAAAAAGACTTAAAAAACGTAGATCTTGCACAAGTATTCAAACTGTAAAGCATAATCAACACATTCTCATTGATATTTTAAAGCAAAATCAATCACATTCAAATTGGTTTAGTTGCTTACCTGATGAGATTCTTAGAAGTGATTCGAGGAGCTTTAATTGCAGCACCAATTAAACTACTTCCAGTAATATAAATTCCCCTAAAAATATAGCAAAAAATCAATCAATC
>JABWDY010034679.1:12422-23130 GCA_013358455.1 Thalictrum thalictroides | reverse complement strand
TAGGGCATCACAACCTATAAAACTTCTTGAATATGAGGAGGCTGAAATAGTAGCTGCAGATGCACCTAAACTGAACTTAACATTCAAGATTCAGTCATTTTCTTCACTCTACACTGGTTCTCAGCAACTCTTTTCATCAATGGAGTTTCCCTCCGTGGGTTACTCTTGGTAATTTTCTTTCCTGTTTCTACTGTCAAATGTCGATGCATGTATACATATTTTTCATATTTGAATGATATGATTTGGTTGTATTTATTTTGCAGGAGATTTTATATTTGTCCAAAGGGAACTCCAGAAGACTCTGTATCTTTCTCTTTGGCATTAGAAAGGAAAGAATACACTTCATCTCCTCTCCCTGATGGTTTCAAGGTTGATGTAAAATTTAATGTATATCTTTATAATCACTTCGAAAACAACTTCATCAAAATTTCAGGTAACTGTTTTACTCAATCAAACTTTGAGAGCTAATTTTTATTTATTTATTTAATGTTAATATCTGTAGTTTTGTTGTTCTTTCATTATAGGTAATCAAGGATCTGCAGTCCACTTCGAGGGAAAAAAGACCAGGACGTGGGCCTATCCTTCCTTGCCGCAGGCACATCTAACCAACCCGGCTAATGGATACCTACTTGGCGATGAGTGCATGTTTGGAATTGAAGTTCTCCTCTGCGATAAAGAAGAATGTCTGCGAGACTGTCTGTTGACACTGAATGGTGAGGCTACTGGTAGATTTACTTATAAAATGAAACACTTCTCAAAAAAGATCTTAGAACTGCAGAAGAAAACTCTTGGAATATCTCCATCCTTCAAAGTTGGAAAATATAAGTGGTAAATTTTTGATATTATATGTATTACTCCATTTTTTAACAGCTGACACTATTATTTACATATTTATAATATCACATTATTACCTCATTGAAAGCCTTTTGTATGGTTCTGACAGCTCGATAATGTATTCGTTGTATAATCGTGATGGGGAACTAGGAGATGGTCCGGTACTCAAGCTAGTTTCGAGGCCTTGGAATAACAGAAAAGATACGGAAAGTGACATGTTTTTCTCTTTACAAATAAGTTTCAGGCCATTTCAATTGGAAGATATTAAAGAAAAATGGTGTAAGAGATTAAAGACTAAGGTGCTCTTACGTGTAAAGGATCAATCCCTTCGTGAGGAACACGTCCAGGTGGAAGGTGAAGTTACCTTCTTTTATATTAGATCATTTCCTTTCTTCAGGATGTTTTCTTTTTAAAAATTCTTCATGGTGTGGGAAAACTGAATTCTGGTATATTGTTTCTGTATGTAGGTTGTCATTGGTTAGGTCGGCAAACACTATGTTGGCCAAGATTCATGGAACTTGCTGCTATAACTAATCCCGACAAGGGTTTCCTGGTGAACGATACCTTAATAATTGAGGCACAAGTGTCTGTGCTATCTTCACTTACAAGGTTCATGTACTAAGAGTGATCCGCGAATTTTGTTTATAATGGATCTGCTGAATTATGACCGATTTGTTGGTTTCTTCCTGACATCGTTTGAATCATTTTATCTAATCTTGCTGCTGTCGTGCTGCTTGTTTGTTTAGAAAGAACACTTGCATTTTATTTAGAAAGACTTGGATGTCGTGCTGCTTGTTAGTTTGTCCACAGTTATTATCATAAATATTTGGTTGCCATGTCTCCAGTTTTGAATCATTTTATCTTGCTAATCAAGAGTCTTATTGACATGGAGTTTAGTTTCTTTCGTGCCTGCAGTTTTGCGCGTAGACGTGCATGTCAGTTTTCCTACTAGAGAAAGAAACAAGTTAGACAGCAGATTGTGTAACAAGTCCAAAAGTGTTCTGTGTACTTGAACAAATATCATTGAAAACAATGGAATTAATAGCCAATAAGTTAAAATTTGAATCAAGATTTTTTTTTATTTTTTTTTCTCCTTTGAACAATTTGCAAACATGGAGTCCAAAAGTTACAATTCATCGTAGCAATAGGAATTTGTTTTAATTTCAGAACATCCATCATATGCGACGCCAATGCATCAACAAAAGTCATGCATATATAAACATAACTTACTACTTCAACTTTTTCACTTCCCTTAAGCATCCAGTCTCAAAGCTGTAAGAGAGAATCATGCATAAATCAAAGATTTGAAAATATAAGATTTCAAAGTCTTCGTCAAAGGCACAAGGTTTATGAAATCCAAGTTTATAATGTTGTTCTAACTTGAATTCGGGGTTACCAGGTACCTTCAACTTTGTGCTTCAAACATCCACCAGCCAGAATTCAGTCTATTGTCTTCATTCTGATTAAAATCAATCTCAACTCCTTTGACACAATTCCACACAGAAAAATTGCCCAAGTCAATACAAGAATAATGCAAACATCCATTTGACACCCACAAACATTCTTCGATATCCCTGTATAATCTTTTCTTTGGCAAATCATGAATTTCAAAGAAATTTTCTTTAAGATGGTAGACTAC
The DNA here is from genome assembly GCA_013358455.1 of Thalictrum thalictroides. Lineage (NCBI taxonomy): Eukaryota > Viridiplantae > Streptophyta > Magnoliopsida > Ranunculales > Ranunculaceae > Thalictrum > Thalictrum thalictroides. Next base: position 20,657 of record JABWDY010034679.1, on the reverse strand, counting down.
GAGGTATCGTCCGAATCTGTCCAATATATCAGTCCTTCGTGGAACAAGGAACAAGCAATCTGTCTGGAAAAAAGCATTATCTATGAAAAAATCTACATAAGGAAGATCCACATCATTGTCGTCTATGCTAGAGTAGTTTGAGACTAGTGCACGAAGTTTCTTCCATTCCTCAGTTTCTGAAGAATAAATTATCACACAATCGATAAAATCTAAACATCCACTAAAATAAAAGCATACCAATTTAAAATGGCGAGTTGTCAGACATTTATTATCATTCAAGGCAATGCCCATGCCAATGGCCCTCACATAGTGAGGCAAAAATTCAAACACAGGCGGGAGATGTATCAGTTGTTTAAGGATCAGATCATAAACAATAGGCTTTTTCGTGCCATGCCAATGACCAGATCATATTGTGATATTGGTTGTTCAATTTCCAGATCATAAAGAAGAGGGTTATTTAGGTTTTGGCCATGATTTTATAGTGCTATTTAGTGTTTGGTATTTTTTATCAAGTAATTAGTGTTTGGTCATTAACCGAAAGTTGAACCGAATATTTTAAATAACTCTTAGCATTGTTGTGATTTAACATGTTATGTAGTGTTTTTAAGTCATTTTAAAGTTATTCACCTAAAATACACGTGACCATTATAAGGGTAATACATGTATTTTCCGGTTAAACCCGCTTTTTTAGTAAGTCTAATTAAATCAAATGATCAAACACTAATTACATGATAAAAAAAAAATACTCAGAACCTATATAGCACCATAAATCATGGCCAAAACCTAAATAACCCTAAAGAATGGGGTGCTATGTCGTTTTTTCTATTGTGAACTTTTTGTGTTTCTCTTTCAATGAGAAATGATACATGTAATGGAATGCTACTGAAGATGAGAAGATTGGCGCATATTTGCATAATGTCTATAATTCACTCTCTCCTGTCTTTTGACTGTTTCTCTCTCTGCATTCAACTTTGACTGTCACAATCAGTCCCGTGCTACGCACGGTCACTATATTTTTTCCTTCACCCAATCAGTCCCGTACTACGCACGCGGTCACTATATTTTTCCCCTCCACCCATACTGAATTACCGTTTTGTCTTTTGACTGTTTCTCAACTATCTGACCCGTGCGAAGCGCGGTCACTAATGCTCGTACTGTCGTACATATTAATCAAAGCAAAAAGGGACCTTACTACCCTAACAGCTTACAACTCCTTCACTTTCTTCAAGCACCCAGTCTCAAAACTGTAAGTAACAACCCAAGAATCAGAGATTTTAAGATACAACATCTGAAATTCTTCATGAAAAGCACAAATTTGATCAGACTTCCTTGGAAACAACTTGGGGTGTTGTTTCTTCAATGTCTTAAGATCAACTGTGTGCTTCAACATCCACCGGCTTTTATGGTGTTACGAGTTGTAGTGATTCACGGAAGCAGCACTTTGGTGAGGTAAGGTTTGTTAAGCTGATCACTCTACAATCTTACTAACTAATGTGATTCAGTACATATAGGATTTTGAATCAATAGACACTTTAATTCATTCAAACAAAATATACTGTATGTAAGAAAAACTGAATGAAAAAGGGTGCTTATGATACCGGCATTAGTGAGCATTGTTATCGTTATAGATGCTAATACAACTTGGGCATGCAGTCATGCACTCTAGATGTTTGTCATAAAGACTAAAAATAGACTTAGCCAACATCTTTTTATTCCCAAATTTTTACTGAATATGTTATATCGATAGAGTCTGACAAGCTTGCTTGACGATCAGCAGCTCTGTTCTCTCTGTAAGTATGTAAAATTTTACTTTACAGAAATCTCCATTCAACTCAGGGGCAGGGGGTCTCGAATCCATACCTTGAAAGACAAAAGGATATCAACACCAATACCAATAAACTAGCTCCTCATTTTTATGCAATATTAGGTTATCTTAGGCTATTCAGAAAGCTTTAGAAAGTTGTTCTGAATACCAATAAACTAGCTCCCAGACCCTATGTATCACTCCTATTCTGAAGAAGCAAGGATAAAAAATCATAATCATAACAGCTCTAGTTCTGCAAGAGGGAGCAATTCACTCATTCAGAAGAGAAAATTATGTGGTACACTATTCCTTTGTGGATTTCATAGTATATCTCTAGAGAAAAATGTACCACTTTGTAAAATGTTGAGGGGCTACAAACATCTATCTCACTTGTTCCACTTTTAAGCTTCTGACCCCACAGATTAATGAACCTGTCCAAGGTCTTGCAGGTCCTGCAGCCTACCTCCTCTATATCACCCATCTCTGTATCTTCAATATCTACGTTTCACACATGAGACACCGCATGGATGTAGACCATTGGAGATATGTTAGAAAAACACCAACGTATGAACGAAGCGATGGCAACAAAAAGTTTAGTCTTAAATCAGTTATGAAGTTGTCGTTGGTCCTGGATACAGTACCTTCCCCGTACTAATGCTGATGATTTATGAGTTAATGGGGTGACTAAGTTGGGACAATATTTGAAAATGGTATCGTTACAATACATTCATGTGTAATCTATAATTTGCAAATAAAATTTGAGGAAAGAACCTAAACCACATATAGATATAAAAAAAAAAAAGAAACATAACTCCTTCATATTTTAGGACTTGGGAGTGTAAATGTGTAATATAACAATAATCATAATAACTTACTTGTGGTAATCTGTAATTCGACATACCTCAAGGTAATTTCAGTGATGCTAGAAGTGCATAGCCAATTTGTGTCTCCTAAGTATATAGAATTCGCATCCATAACTCTCCCACTTGCGTCCCCACAGATAAAAATTCCATATAATCAATAAAGATAGAAACTAAAAATCTAAAAAAGTCAAGTTCGAAATTGAACTACTTGTAATTCCTTGCAACTTTCTATCACATCATTTATGCAACATTTCTTGTACGAACTCAGAGAAATTAGGAGATTCATGTTTTCACATCACTCAAACGACCAGTCTCAAAACTGTAAGAGACTGGCATATTGTCTAATAGTTGAAGATACAAGACCTGCAAGGCTTCATTAAACGCACAAGGGATTAAAAAACAGAGATAGTCACAATCCTACCAGTCAATAGTGCAAAAGATCTCGGGATGTTGTGCCTTCAATGTCTCAAGATCAACTGTGTGCTGCAACACCCACCAGTCTTCATTGTGTTCCAAAAAATAATGTGATGATTGATCTTGATATTGCAATTACTCGTAGCAACAAGAATTCGTTCAAATTTCAAAACATCCGTCATATCCATCCGACACCAAAACATCAACAAAAAAGTCATGCATACTCTAACTTTTTCACTTTCCTTAAGCATCCAGTCTCAAAGCTGTAAGAGAGAACCAAGCCTAAATCAATAATTAGAAAATACAAGATCTCAAAGTCTTCGTCAAAAGCACAAGGTTTATGAATTCGAAGGTCATAAGGTTGCCCCAATAAGAACTCGGGGTATTCAGGTACCTTCAATGTCTTAATATCAACTTTGTGCTTCAACATCCACCAGCCAGTATTCATTCTGTTGTTTTCATTCTGATGATACTCATCATTAGAATCGATCTCAACTCCTTTGACACAATTCCATACAGACAAAAATTCCCAATCAATACAAGAATAATGCAAACATCCATTTGACATCCACAAACATTCATCCATATCCCAGTATTTTTTCATTGGCAAATCATGAATTTCAAAGAAATTATCTTTAGGATGGTAAACTACGAGGTATCCATGTACTGTCCAATAGATCAGTCCTTCGTGGTACAAGCAATGCGATTGGAAAAATAATTCAATATTGCTTGGATATCCAAAAACCATACCAGTCTCACCATTGTAATTTATGCTAGAATAGTTTGAGACTGGTGCACGAAGTTTCTTCCATTCTCTAGTTTCTGAAGAATAGATCACACAATCGAAAAAATCTAAACATCCACTATAATAAAAGCATACCAATTTAAAATGGCGAGTTGTCAGACATTTATCATCCAAGGCAAGGCCCATGCCAATCGGTTCTACATCTTCAGGCAAAAATTCATCAACAGGAGGGAGATGTATCAATTGCTTAAGGATCAGATCATAAAGAATAGGCTCAAATGTCCTAGTTTCACTTTCACAACAAAGAAGTAATCCATCTGAATAACACAAAGAATCTAAATTACCGTCAAGTAGGGTGGAACAAGATTCATGGTATTCAAGTTTTCCTTCTTGGACTTGTACATTAAGCAGCATTAGATTACTTCTATGTTGTCCATAAACTCCATTATAGTTGAAACAAATACTATATTCTGAAAACCAAATTAATCCAAAGGGATTTAAGCGAGGTATCGATTTTGTAAGCTGTGAAATCAAACGACACCAATCTTTTGATACACATTTCATCTTTGTGAGTGGTTTCAATGGAACACGAGATAATATTTCTTCAACCAATTCTTCACACAACTCGTCTACTATCATCGTCACCATGTTTTTTTTTTCTGATTCAAGAACTCTTCAAGAAACCCTAATTCCCTACTTAATTTCAAATTGAAAACACCAATGCAACATTTGAGAAGGAAGTAAGAAATTGAAAGGGTATTTTGCTTTAAAATTACAATTACAACGGTTGATTGGCTCATTAAGTCATTAACCCATAATAACAGACGGCCCATTGGGCAACTCATGTCCTCATGCAATTTTGGCCCATTGGGCTTCATTTTCTCAACGGGTTGGGCTCAATCTCGGACCCATTTGAGCTTCATGAACTAATGGATTTTACTAAATATAGAAAATCCAGTCCACTTAATAGTGCCACTTTTCCAGTATGTATATTGCCACGTCGCTAACACAAAATCCATTCAAAATCTAGCACAAAAACCAACCAACCAACCAAATCAATTCTCTCTTTCTTCTGTGACTCTCTTTGCTTGCTAGCTTGACAAAACAAAAAAAAGCCCAGAACAAGAACAACACTCTCTTTCTTAGAATGTGTAATTGTGTATAGGTTTGTGCACAGTTTTATAACTCATTCATTGGATTATTTGGTGTTCTTGACTTTGATACTACAATGGTTTGTGTTACTCAGTCTATGATTTCTGCAAGTACTTGTGTATTTCCTTCTCACAAGTTTCATAAAACACTTCAAACAGTGAAACCAAATGGTACCCTTTTTAGAATTAGAACTTCTTCAAACTCTGAAGTTGAATGCAATGATGAAGAATGTGCTCCTGATAAGGAGGTAATTGATCGAACTGGCTTCTTTTGTATTAGTTTGAGATATTATGTATTTGATAGTTTGTATTCTGTGTTTCTTAAGACTAATTTGTTTGTAAACTACAGTATTATTAATTAGGTTTCAAGGTGGACTTTGTTATATGTTTTAGTCCTTGTTTTTGCTAATTTGTTCACTTGTTCTTATTAGTATATCCACTTCATGTCCAACATTTTTAATTGGTGTTCTATTAGACTATTACATATATAGGTCTCAATAATCTGGAATTATGATAAAAATATAAAAGAATTAGATCATAGTCTACTATATAACGAGTATACATAGGTTATTAATTCTTGTTATGTTATTTGTTGTGATGTCTTGCATTTTGTTTACAAACTACTGGTCCATAAAATCTAAGTGTATGTTGTGCCTGTACAATGAACTGTTAAAGTGATCTGGAAGAATAGCATCGACAGGATGTTCCCCAATCCTTGCCTGAGAGGTCATCGTGGAACAGTTTGATCTTCATTGTTGTTTAGATTGTTTGCTGTTCTGTGGATCCACATCAGAAAATTAAGTGAAATAACTAGAATGGGTTTATCAGTAAATTAGTAGCCTTTTCAACTGTTTCTGTGAACTTTTATCGGTTAAAATGGGACATGATCCCAGTTTTATGTTAGTTTAAAGTATTAGGCCTTCAACATTGGATTGAATCATTGATTTTGCAGGTTGGGAAGGTGAGCATGGAATGGTTAGCAGGAGAAAAGACAAAGGTAAGTGGGACATTCCCACCAAAGAAGAAGGGTTGGACAGGTTACGTTGAGAAAGATACAGCCGGACAGACAAACATATACTCGGTTGAGGTTCGTATTTTGGTTTATTTTATCAATTAGACCTTTCATTATCTTATATATTCTTTTTTCCCACACAAAGGTCTGTGAGCCTACAACCATAGGATTTCAGATAAGAAAGTTTTTTATGATCAGATAAGAAAGTTTTTTTTTTTTTTGGGCTAAGATGGAAATATCCTTCATCAATTAGAAGAATGAGAATAATGTGTTGTAGTTAATTACTAGTGTCAGGAGTTCTCTAGCTTGGTTGATCTTAGCAGGCTTTGAATGAAGCTTGCAAGCTCTTCTTTTAGCGTGCAGGACTTGTGATAAGCATCAAGACCTCCCATTGATGGTCGCAGTTTAAAAATCATTCGAAAATGTCAATTAAATCACCATGGTGGTAGAAACCTCTAACGAAATATTGAGATGACATCTTTGAACAACCTTTAAGAAAACATGTCCAGCGCCAGTTGAAAATAGCTTTTAACTGTTTTTTTCAAAGTTCTGCTCGCTCAAATTTCATGGGATTCATTTAGTTTTGTTCATCCAAGCATATGAGGCACATTTATGGTTCTTTTGCTTAAGACTTAAGCATGATTAAGCACTGATCATGTGGACATATCAAGTGAGCTATGTTGTTTGATGGCATTTTCTGCCCAAATAGCTTTGGTTCCATATGTTCCAACATGATTTTTGGGTTTGAATGACATATGGAAAGAGTTCCATATGTATCACTCTAAAATTTTGCATGGTCCATCATATCCCAAAGCAATAGCATGATTGACAGTTGTGTAGCAAATTGATAAAATTTGGATTAGATGATTATAATTTATAATCATCATTCAATTATAATCATTCCTTGAGGGATTTATCTAAATGCTAATCCAAAATGCAATTAGTCCTCTTTTAGTCTTTTTCCCAGTCATAGTCCATAAGACCTTCCCACTAATTACTGGTGGACAGTTTAGAATCATTACTATGTCTGACTCATACTCTGTTAACAGCCAGCAGTTTATGTTGCGGAAAGTGCAATCAGCTCAGGGACACAAGGAACATCATCAGAAGGAGCTGAAAACACAGCAGCAATTGCAGCTGGGTTGGGGCTTATTTTCATTGCTGCAGCCTCTGCAATTCTTCTCCAAGTTAGCAAGAATTCCCCTCCTGCACAGAACACAGAATATTCAGGCCCATCCCTTAGTTATTACATAAACGAGTTTAAGCAGCCAGAAATTGTTGCAGAAATTGTTGATGCTTCAATAGCCATCCCGCCGGAAAGTTCTCCTTCTGTACCGTTAGAAAGTTCAGCACCAGAGAGTCCTGGAGTTCAGGTTGAATCCAACAACCAGGAAGAGACTCCACCTCAGATGTAAGTATGTAAGCAATATTTTTTAAAGGATTCGGAAATTCCCCCACAACAGTCAGAAGAGACTCTCAGATTGTAATATGCGGCATGAACATATACAAGTACCATCACATTTTTATTTTTATTTTCATCAACCATCCTCATCCCCTTCTGCTTAAGCTCTTTACACGATGTTGTTTTGTCAAATAGTTGTGATACTTCTATATTGAAATGAATGTGAATAATTGCTAGCCTGCCTCTTTAAAACAATTCTCTTATGTGCTCATTAAGATTATTTCTGAAGCAATGTTGAAATATTCTCAAACCTTCTATATAGTTTTTTGTTTGTGCTTTTTATTTGTAAAGTAGTTGTTATGATACTTGTTTGGTCAGGCAGGCCTCTAGGTCACTGGTTTACAGAGATAAACTGTGCAAACCAAACACCACTCTGCGGACCATTTTACTCCAAATCTTTAAACTCTAGCCAACATAGCCATGGCGGGGCACAAACCAGGGACCATAGGCAAGACACACCTTAATCATAAACTATATGTGCAAAAAGTCCTATATCAGCTGGAAGTCCCAGCTGATTAGTGCACTGCAATAAATAATGTTCGATAGCACATCTAAAACTTTCCAGGGGATCAGGGGATGCCGCATAACTTGTGGGGAATAAGTTTCATCATAGGAAACACTTGGGCTATTGCCATACAAATCAACTAGTCATGCAGTAACTCCTACTGAATTTTAGTTGTGCAGTAAACTTTGAGTTGCTATCTCAATCATGTGCAACAAATAACTACTGTATCTAAACAACACTTGGTGCCTTCAGTTGACATACATTGTCCAACTGAAAAAA
>JABWDY010034630.1:0-10917 GCA_013358455.1 Thalictrum thalictroides | reverse complement strand
ATATTTACTATTTTAAATAATTAACATGTATTTGTATTTTTTGTAGGATTTTGTTGATTGGTAGAAAAAAGCATAGTATTGTGTCAATTTGGTGATTGTTAATAGAGCTTGCAAATGTTGCGGTCAAAGTGAATCCATGGAAGCCCAATTCATTTTGGGTGTAATCTCATTAAAGTTCCAAGAAGGCCCAAAGCCCATCCAATAACCATGTAACGCCCCTGAAATCTGCACCTAGATGATCAGACCAAGTACAGACGCCAGAGTCATGATATTCACCATATGTCCACCATGGATCCTAGGTTCCCATCACTGTCACGTGTCATCTAAGCTGAATTCTTACATCCATGCAGAACATGATGAGATAACTGAATAAACAAATAACCAACAGTGGAAGACTACGAATCCAAACTGATATATATAAAGGAAGTCAACTGAACGATAAAAGAATATCTGAAAACTGAAAAGAAATAAATGTCCAATGACTACAACTGATAAACTGAAAGAATAACTCCTAGACTAAGAGCAACTCTAACTACGCAAATCCATCTCTATCTGAAACTCCATTCTCATCGTTCACTCCGTGGTCTACCTCACCTGTTTCCTGTAAAAGGTGAAAAGGGAGGTCGATTAAACGACTGCAAGTTATAAAACTTGATAACCTCGCTTGATCCCAGGGATGGAATCGGCGATCCTAAAAAACATGTAAATACTATAACAATAATAATAATAAAACTATCTCTGTAAATATACATTACAAATCAACCAAACACGAATCCAATTCCAAACATAATGCCCATAAGCATTCTCCGAGCCTTACATTAGTAAGCTCCAAACAAATCCAATCCATAATGTCCGAAGATATTCTGCGAGCCTTATCTCAGTAAGCCCAAAGGGACGTCTCCCATCCTAGTATTCAAAACCAGGATTCGACCACCAAAATTTGACCACCATTCAATAATTCCAAAATTCAAACCTAGAACTATTTATATGATAGAATGGGCTAAAAACAGAAAATTGGGTCAAAACTACAATATGGGTTGAATCTAGGTCGGTTCGGCCCATTACCCACCGACTCTACTTTTTCACCCAGATCTGAATCTATTTCATGGGTATTACATTCTACCCCCCTAAAAAAAGGAATCTCGTCCTCGAGATTCAAACAGTAGGAAAAAAACTCTGGATAAGCACGTATAAACTCCTCCTTAAGCTCCCAAGTTGCGCCACGCTCATCACGATCATTCCACAAAATTTTAACAAAAAGAATCTTCCGTCTACGAAGGCCACGATCTTCTTCATCAAGAATCTTCACCGGGTGGTGGTCCTGTACCATATCTAGAGCAATCTGAAAATCTTCTAAGTTGCCAACATCTGCATGTGGATCAACTGGACCAGTACCATTTGTCTTGGCAAGGCGTAACATCGAAACATGGAAGACATTATGAACTGATGATAAAGAACTAGGTAGCTGAATCCTGTAAGCCACCTTGCCAATTCTCTCTAGAATCTCAAACGGGCCAATGTAACGCGGTGCAAGCTTACCCTTCCTACCAAAGCGGCGTACTCCTTTCATAGGAGAAACCTTCAAGTAAACAAAATTACCAACCTCAAGCTCCACCAATCTACGCTTCTTATCTGCATAACTCTTCTGACGACTCTGAGCTGTCAAAAGACGATCTCTAATCAAAGTAATCTTCTCGGTAGTCTCTTTGACCATGTCAGGTCCACCCTTAGGTTTCTTAACTTTACGGTCACTACGTTCTGCCCAACAAACTGGAGAACGGCACGGACGCCCATACAATGCCTCAAAAGGTGCCATCCCGATACTGGCCTGATAGCTATTGTTATAAGCAAACTCCACTAATGGTATGTGAGTAACCCAACTCCCCTGAAACTCAAGAATACATGCTCTCAACATATCCTCTAACACCTGATTCACCCTCTCAGTCTGCCCATCTGTCTGTGGATGAAATGTTGTGCTAAAACTCAATGTGGAACCATAAGCAGACTGAAGTCCCTTCCAGAATCGTGAAGTAAATTGTGTCCCACGGTCAGACACAATAGTGGTTGGAACTCCATGTAAACGAACAATCTCCTTAACATACAAAGCACCCAATTCACTGGCTGTATAGGTGTTAACAACAGGTACGAAATGAGCGGACTTGGTCAAACGATCCACAATCACCCAAATGGAGTTCTTACCTTTAGAAAGTGGCAACCCATCAATAAAATCCATCGAGATGCTGTCCCACTTCCATTCTGGAATAGGCAAAGGTTGTAACATACCTCCAGGTTTCCTATGCTCGGCCTTCACTCTCTGACAAACAGAGCACCTAGATACATAGTCCGCGATCTCCCTCTTCATGTTTCTCCACCAATAGTGTTGCTTCAAACCCTTATACATCTTGGTCTCACCTGGATGTACCGTATACCTCGTACGATGAGCCTCATCTAACAACTCCCTTCTGAATTGGGGATTATCTGGAACAACAAGACGATTCAAATATCGAACCCCACCATCTGCATCAATACTCCAATCAGGAGTTGGTGTAGTATCTAAAGCTGATTTTTTAGCCTGAATCCAGTCATCAAATGCCTGTGCCTCTATATCTCTGGTGACAAAGGTAGATTGTACCATAAAACAACCCAAATAGGACATACGCACATAGTCTTGTCCCCTAACTGCCGCGATAAAGTCAAAGTCGCTAAGAGTCTCAACCATACGCCATGCTTGTAAAGCTGCAAGTCTTGCTCTTGTCTTCCTACTCAAAGCGTCAGCAACAACATTAGTCTTGCCTGGATGGTACTGTAAATCAAAGTCATAGTCCTTAATCAACTCCATCCATCACCTCTGTCTCATGTTGAGCTCCTTTTGAGAGAACAAATATTGTAAGCTCTTATGATCCGTAAAAAGCTCAAAACGAACACCATATAAATATGCCGCCATACCTTAAGTGCAAACACAACGGCTGCAAGCTCAAGATCGTGAGTTGGGTAATTCATCTCGTGTTGAGCTCCTTTTGAGAGAACAAATATTGTAAGCTCTTATGATCCGTAAAAAGCTCAAAACGAACACCATATAAATATGCCGCCACACCTTAAGTGGAAACACAACGGCTGCAAGCTCAAGATCGTGAGTTGGGTAATTCATCTCGTGAACTTTCAACTGTCGGGAAGCATAAGCAACTACTCTGTCTGTCTGTGACAACACTCCTCCTAGACCCAAGGCAGAAGCATCTGTGTAGACTATGAAACGAACATCACTCTGCGGTAAAATAAGCACATGAGCTGAAGTAAGCCTCGTCTTCCACTCATCAAAAACACTCTAGCATTCATTGGTCCACACAAATGGGACGATTTTCTTCGTCAAATTGGTCAAAGGTGCAGCAACCTTAGAGAAACCCTGAATAAAACGACGATAATATCCAGCTAGCCCAAGAAAACTACGAATCTCCTGAACATTCGTACGTCGTTGCCAATCAAGCACTGCCTCAACCTTAGATGGATCTACAGAAAGACCATATCCAGAAATCACATGCCCCAAGAACTTAACTTCTCGAAGCCAAAACTCACACTTAGAGAATTTTGCATAAAGCTGATGATTCCTCAAAGTTTCCAAAGCAATCCTCAAGTGTTCAACGTGTTCCTCCCCAGAAAGAGAATATATGAGGATGTCGTCAATGAACACTATCACAAACTGATCCAGATACGGCCGAAAAATACGGTTCATGAGATCCATGAAGAACGCAGGTGCATTGGTCAACCCAAAAGGCATAACCAGGAACTCATATGAGCCATAACGAGTCAAAAAAAACGGCCTTTGGGATATCTACCTCCCGAACCCGCAACTGATGGTACCCCGACCTCAAATCTATCTTGGAGAACGACTGTCACCTTGTTCAGCTCATGGTAATCTATGCACATACGAAGAGTACCATCTTTCTTCTTAACGAAGAGAACACGCGCACCCCAAGGTGAGTGACTCGGCTTGATAAAACCCTGACCCTCAAGGTACGCGCACGAGAAATGGGTGCAGTACCCGTAACCAACTCAATGCCAAACTCCACATCACGGTGAGGTGGCAAACCAGGAATATCTCCAAAGACATCCACAAACTCACGAACCACTGCCATATCAGCCAACGCCAAAACAAGTTCCCTCTGTGCTCATGTCTCGATATGCGCCAGAAAAGCCTCGGCTAACTCATTACCCCTCGGGGTAGCTATAGTCACATCATGACCATCGAGCGTGAACGTAACCGTCTTATCTACGGTATCTATCCTCCCATGATAACTCTGCATCCATCTAAGACCCAGAATTACATCGAAACTTTTCATGTCATAAACAATCAAGTCCGCACGAAACACATGATCATCCAGAGTAACCGGACAATCCCAACACACAGAATCTAAACACTGATATATCTCACCAGGAAGCTCAGCAATCATAGGAGATGAAAGCGACACACAAACAAGACCAGCGGTAAAAGCAAAAGAATGTGCAACAAAGGAAAAGTTTGCACCAATATCAAACAAAATTCTAGCAGGCGTAGAATTTACACGAAACATACCTTCTAAGAGTGCCCCTCCATTGGCATATCTAGGAATCATCGCGTACACACGAGCATGTGCAGGCGGTGCTGGGGGTGCTGCTGCCCCAGTCGGTACAGCTGGTGCCGGCTGCTGCAAAGGAACTGCTGTTGGAACTATTGCTCCCTGTGGAGCCTCTCCTGGCTGATAATCGTACGACAATGCATACAACTGTCCCATTCCTGGTAACTGTCCCTGAACTGGAGCCGTAGGCGGTGGTGGACCACGCCTCTTCCAAGAACCATCGGTACTTGTGTTCTTCGTACCATTACATGAATTCTTCACCTGACCACTGGAGTCGTGCTTCTTAGTACAATCGACAACTCGATGCCCAGTTTCACAACAATTAAAACATGCCCCAGCTTTAGCTCGTTCATACTCATAGGATTTGTGCCCTATCTTCCCACAAGTGTAACCAGTATACCCTGATCTCGAACCCTTACCATTACCCTCGGATCGGGGCTTCTTCCCATTACCACTAGAATGTGGTTTCTCTGCCTGGCTCCCTGTATCCTCCTTCTGACCATTACCATTAGAAGATCCATTGGATGAATGGTGGCGTTTGAAGTTCTTCCCACCATCACCTCCCTTACCACTGCTATTAGTTTCACGGACCTGCTGAAGACGAGCATAATCTGCCTCTGTAATTCTAGCTGCATCCACAACCTGCTTAACTGTTGGAAGTTGTTGAGTCTGTAAATATCGACTCAAATTTGTCCTAAGACCATCCTCAAACCGACGTGCCTTACGAAACTCTGACATGTTCAAATCCTTAGCAAAGCGTACAAGTCTGATGAACCGTCGCTCATAATTTGCTATTGTCTCCTCTGGACCCTGTTGTATGTGATATTCCTTACACAATGGCGTCCAATATACTAGAGGGGGGGTGGTGAATAGGGTATTTAAAAAAAGTGCTAACACAGATCACCCCCAAGTGTCAACTCTAAGATAAACTGTCACTAACTCAGAGCAAACTAACACTAATAGATATGCTTAGTAAAACAAGATGCGGAGTTAAAAGATTATACTAAGCAAGTCTATCAAGACACAACCAACTAACAAGCTAGAACATATGATAGAAGAGATAAAGAAGCAAAGATGAACTAAGTATGAAGTAAAGACTCAATCTCACCCAACTAACTCTAGTCCTTGAGTTATTGTCTTTATGGATATGGGTTTGTGAAAACCACAATCCTAAAACTAATAAACACCAATATTTTTACAAGTAGCCAATAACTTCTCGAGGTGGGTAGAGAAAGAGGCACTCCCACCTTCCGGTTCAAGGACTACTAACTAGAGATGTATGTTGAAGAGATTGATCAAAACAACAACTAACAAGCATATAGATCTAAAGTAAAAGCAAGAATGCAAACCCACAACACAAGGATGTATAGTGGTTCGGCCCAAGATGGCCCTACGTCCACTCTTCAAGTCGCTTCTGCTATTAAGATAAATCCAAAGCTTTGGAACACCTCCAACAACTCTACACCTCTCCCAAAAGTGTTGATTTAATCTAGCTTGAAAGTTATAGAGATTATCCCTAAATCTCTTGCCTAGAATCCACTAGGGTTTTGGAGAAACTTGTCACAAAGCTCCTTACCTTGAACTCCCTTTCAAGGGTTTCACATTTCTTGTCTTCACAAAGACTCAACACATCAAAGGATTAACCTTTGGTAGAAAGGGGTTTATCTCTCTTGAAAGAACTCACTAGATGAGTAGATAGAGATGAAGATAGAAGCACTCTAGGGTTTATAATTGTACCCTCTTACAAACACTTACTCTCTTTTGAATGGATTGAAAAGATTTGAAGAGTTGAGTGGAAGGAAGATGATGATTTCTCTCTTTTATGAACTCTCCAAAAGATAGGTTTTTGGCCTCTTGAAAAGCTCTTGATGAAATCCCAAAATCCTTAGAGAACTCTTTTAAGATGTTGCTTTTATAGGCAAAACCCTAATTAAGTCGTTGGTCAAAGTCATAGGACCAACTAGGGTTTTGACCGAGTGAACCAGGAGTGAGTCGGAGCAAACCGGGTGAAATTCCAGCAAATCCCGCAAGTCAGTCGACTGATGCTTTAATTACAAAATCTGCCACTGGATGCTTGCATGTAAGTCGACTGACCTTAAAGCCCACCTGGACCCACAAAGGGTCAGTCGACTGACCTTATAGCCTGTCCTGCATTCTCCAAATGTCAGTCGACTCCAGGTTAGTTCAGCTGCCTGCTTGACCTGCCTGCTTCACCTGCTAGCTTGACTTCCCGTTGAGCTCGGTTGCCGCCATTCACGTCCATTCTTGATGTCTTCAGCTCCGTAGGCCTCCGGACACTTGAACACCAAGACCTAGACCTAATACAAGGACTCATAAAACTTACAGTACATGTGAAATGTCCATAATGCCCTTGACTGTCACAATTCACAAGATATAACATTTACAATCTCCCCCTTTGGGAACTTGTGACAAAAACCATCATATGAAAATAATACATTACACATGTTCATAGAATTATAAAACAGCATATGAGTCTCTTGTAGGCAACAGTTCCCCCTTAACCTTTGCTCCCCCTTAGTATGTGCCTGTAGATAAGATCTTGAAAGACACTAGCATACTAGGGTTAAGGTTAGCAACATACACATATATAATCAAGAACCATCAAGAATTAAAAACCATCACTCATATGAGATATTAACATGAAGCACCTCATACCATGTATGCACAAACATATTTAAAAACATAAAGCATACACATATCATACATCAACCTCTATATTCATATATCTCTTCTCCCCCCTTTTTGTCAAAAGTTGACAAAGGGTCCCTGCTCAAACATAAAATGATCCCAAGTGATGTCCAACTGCGAACATACACTGAGAACATGCTGCAAGGAGAGTTAGCATAACCATACAGATAACCAATTGATAAAGCACCAATTGATAAAGGAAAGAGGTATCAGGGTTAGCCAACAGAGATACATGGCAACATGCTAAGCACACACAACATGATATGCATAAAAGAAACAGGTGTGTGAGGCATGAACTGATGTGAACCACATATAAACATACCAGGGTATCATCAAAACATATAAAGAACATAAACCCTGAAAGACATGTATATATGCACCATCCATAGCAAGATATAAGATATAAACATGTAGAACCACATATCATGCTATGTAAGAAAAACTGATACCAACTGATATATAAAAAGAAAACAGTTTTTCAAGGATCACATCAATTGGAAACATAACATGTCAAAAGATATGCAACAAACACAACTGACAGTTATGAACACCAAACAACTATACTAAAACAAACATAAAAACCTAATCCTCTACAAAAAGGACAAGGACTCCTAGACGACCTCCACAGGGGGACCTAATTGAGATGAGGTCGATCATCATTGATCCTTGTGTGTAAAACTCTCAAACACTACTCAAGCACCCGAGCCACCTGCACCAGGATGTCCACCATCATAAATATGTGCTCCAGGGTACCTCTGCTCATCCTCCTCGGCTGCTCTCCTCCAAGCTGGCATGTGATGGATTCTCAGGTCTCTCACGTACTCACTGGTGTCCTGAATCTGACGACCCTGTGATGTAAGAGTAGCCTGCATGTCCTGAATAGACAAAGTCTGCATGTGGACCACCTCCTCCATCCTGCCAAGGTAGTCGACTACCCGATCCTCAAAGTCTGGTTCTCCTGGTCCCTCTGGAATCTTCATTGCCTTCCAGGTCTTCCTACTCAGAGGCTCTAGTGCACTAACCCAAGCTGCTGAATCTGTCAGTATACACCCATGTACCAGCATCTTGATCAGTGCTCCATATGGCAATGCATTGTTGACAGGTCCGTCAAATGCATTTGCCATCCTGTACTAGATAACCAGTGAGATATCTAACCTCTCACCCAGAGCAGCTCTCCACAACCAGAAGGCCTCATCCTTCTGAATCTCCGCTAAGGTGCTAGTCTTGCAGTACACAGTGATGAGCATGATTCTACGAAGAACCCTCCACCTGGCGTTCATCTTAGCCGTGGATACTCCCCCAGTGAAAGGGAACATCCTGCCCCACAACAGAAGCATCCCCTGGTTCATCAAGTCTGCATCCATGCCCAGTGTCAGGCACAAGGGGTGAGAAACCCTGAACTCAGGAAGGAGCCTCTCAAAACCAAATCTTTCTGCTAGAAAATCAAGAGCAATAGTGTAAGCAGAGCCATACAGATAGGTCTTGAAGGAAGGAGGATCAAAGGATAGCTCAGTGATGTTAGAATAGAAATACTGAGAAGTCAGCTTATGAGCTTTGTTCTCGATGCCCTGAAAGACAGAAAGACCAGAAGAGATAAGAATGTGCTCAAGATCGTAGGGCTCAAGATCCTCAACTACAACAACCCTCTCTATAGAAATAGGACTACGAGAAAACTTCCTGGTGAAGAGATCTCTACAAGCAAAGGATGGGTGAAGCAAAACATGAGCTCCACCTATAGACTGTGTAGGAAGAGAAGCTATAGACTCAGGTAGAACAGAGGAAGAATGAGTAACATAACCTCTAGCTCTCTTTGGTGCCATGGAAACTGAAAAAGCAGAGGCTAAGAGTAACTAGATGAAAACTGAGAAACAACTGCTTTAACAAAGCAGATCTGAAAGAATGTGAGCTTAGAAACACAGATCTGAAGAAAAACTGAGAGAAACAACGAGAACTGCTAACAGATCTGAAGAATTTTTTTTGTTAGAAAGCTTGTATGAGTTTTAATGGAGGTTGGAAAAGAAGAAATCGAAATTGGTTATGAAAGAATGAGTTAAAAACATTAAATACAAAACCGAAATTGAAATGGGTCGGGTTCGGCCCATTTAGTTCAAAGGATCAGTCGACTACAGATATAACATTAATAAACCTGCTGAAGGTCAGTCTACTCAGGTTATAATCATAAACAGTGTCCTTGTTGTCAGTCGACTCCAAGCCAAAGAGTTCAATCAGCATAAAAGGGTCAGTCGACTCCATATATAAAGCCAAACAAACTGTCAACAGTCAGTCGACTTCAAGCCTGTCACCCCTTGAAGTGTCGATTTTTTCGAATTTTTATACATGTCATTCATATCATATCCAAACAATCTCCAACTCTCTAAACACTATCAAAACTCAAACCAGTACATCATTGTCTTCCCGGTTCATCACAAACATCAGTCATTTCTCAAATCCATCAAGTTTTATTATCAAATGCACTAGAATATGCATTAAGTTCCGATCAACAAAACTCTTTGCACATACAACTCAAATCCATCAAACGGATGCATCTTTCATTCTTGACAGTTAACACACATTGGATCTCAGTTTCGGGTCATCTAGGACACAACCAATGCATGCAACAAGATATAACAACATGAAAGACATACATGCATGGCATGGCAAACACATGAAACAAGATATAACATGTAACATATAAACATGTGAAGCCAAACACATAAACATAGGTTAACAAGGAAGGTACTCTAGAAACACATTGATATCATAGATTCAAAAACACATTAAGTGTGCCCATCACACAGGAATTAACATGATCTCCATTCATGCCATTGACAACGCCAACCACAAAGATACACGTGGTTTTCACTCGCGTCAATGACATGCCGACCACTTCCATTGATGTTCACTCACACTTATTATGTCTTTGAAGAAATGGATCAATGTATTCACAGAAGCAAACACAAGATAAACCTTACTTAAGCCAAGATCATGATAGGAATGCATTACCAACTTGGGAAATTTTTTCATATCACAAAGAGATTGGCTTAAGAGATTAACTATCAACAAACCATCTTCCTGCAACCTGAAACACTTGGAATATGAACGTGAAGCGTTGTATATGTATATAAGTAATACAACAAAGTAAAACTCATATAAAAACTGGCATTGCACGTATCAACCAGAGTGACAAGCTGCCTACGTACCCCAAAACACAAAGATATAACAAAGGGGTACAGGGGATCAAACGCCTCGTAGTTCTGTTAAAGGGTCCATTTGGCACATAAGTACTAATGAACCCAGAAACCCAAGAGCTCTCAACTTAATGAGGAGAAGGATGCTTTCTTATGAAAGACTTAGTAACATGATTAACAAACTTCGCCATGGCAATATGAAGGCTCTCATTAAGCAAGTTAGATAAGAAGTCATCAGTGATATCTGAGACATCCAAGCTAGTTGGATGCCATCGTCTCCTGGAAGAATAATAATGATCCTTGAGAGGCTGAGTCTTGAAAGTAGAATCTCTAAGTTTCAGTTATGCCTTCAAGTGATCCATTACAACTTTAAGTCTTGCTAGTTCACCAGTGAGCACATCAGTCATAAG
>JABWDY010034615.1:8387-21142 GCA_013358455.1 Thalictrum thalictroides | reverse complement strand
TATTATAAATATTATATTTCTCTAACATTATTAAATATGTTTATTATTAAATTGCAGGTGTTATACAAATATCAACAATGAAGAAATCAACAAAGAATCCAAAAGTGAAAGAGCAAAATGCAAAAATCATCAATATCGAACAATAAAAGTGCACTAAATTTTTCTTGCTCAAAAGAACTTATACCTCTGAATAGTGAATACGGATAGTGATTGACTGATTGTAATGGAGTTAAATTATGACCTCAAGTAGTTTTTTGTCGTCTAGCATATATTTCTTCCAATTCTACCCTTCAGCTATTATTATAGGTTTTGGTAGCTTTTTCAGTACTTTTTCAAATGATGTGACATTTAGTCAATGAGTTGGCAGCCACTAGATCATCAGAAGTGTTATCAACCATTAGATTTAAGTAGTAAACTCTTATACTCTACAATACTCGTACTATCTGCTACAATTAAATATCCAATAGCAACTGCCATGTGTCACTAGCCGTTTGGGCGGGAAAATCGAGCGGCAACGGATACATCACAGTTTTAGTTTTAATTCAGACAACATTCAAAATTAAAAACCCTAACCACCGATTCAAATACCTAACACCTCTTATTCTCTCTTCAAATTTCCTGACTACCCACTCTCTTCATAACCGTCCTCATATATTATCTCATCTTCTTCTCTTCAATTAATAGTTCAATTAAAACACTCACACTTCTCCCCTCCCCCCATCTTCTCCTCTTCAATTAAACCACCACTCTCTCCTATTCTTCTTTCGAGTTAAAGCACAACCCCATCATAGCTCTCTCCCCATCTTCTATTTTTACTAGTTTTCTTCCAAACGTTTGCCCCCATCTTCTAATTTCATCATCCAACATGCCAAGGAAAAGGGCTGAAGGTGATGAATCTTCCAGAAATTTCTACAAGGGATTTTGAGATAATGGAGGATGAACCAGTAGCAGAATATGTTATATCTATCTGCTATATTGCAAGGGTTATACTCTATAATAGTATATTTATCTGCTACATTTTATTTCCAGTATCAAGATCTAGTACAAGATGAATATGAAAAGTCTTCTACTTCAAGACCAGTTGCAAGGGCATCTTGTCCGTCATCTTTAACAAGAAGTGTTTCCAATACGATTACACTTCAAAAGGATGCCACTTGAGGCAATTTTGAAAGGAGTTTTTAAAATGGTATGTTGTTATCTACTACATTTAAGAGCAATTATTGTTTTGACTGCTAGAATGTTAAATACAGAATGTGTTTGTTTGATTTGGTTTATGTTATACTGGTGAATGGCTTTGGCTAGATTTTGGAACATTAATGTTGTGTATGGATTATACAAAATGTGTTTGGTTTATCCTCTATCTACTGTAATGTTTTCCTAAACTCTACTATTATAGTATTATACTCTATGTAATAATGCACATGTATATCTACTATAATGTTTTAACTATATTCTAGTATTACAGTCCTATACTCTATGTAATGCACATGTATCTGCTAGAAACTTATTGAAACATTTTTATAGGGTTGTCAAGCAGACGCATTATAGACCTCCTAAAGTCGGATATTGATTGCAAGTCTAACATTTAAAGCTTGTAGGTGTAACAGTACTCTTCTATGGTTCATCATCAATAGTTTAATTTCTCTTACAGTTTAGTTTCTTTTCATTAATAGCTTAGTTCCCCGTACATCTTGGTGCTTTTTGGAGTATGGAATTGGGATGTTTTATTTCGAGCGATAGTTTTGTTTTGAGTTGAGGCCAAGTTACAACTCAAAAAATAATGACAACTTATCGCTTTCTACCTTCCTACAAGGATCGCGTAGGATTTATCATTTTGTTATGTTTTTACTTTTATCTATGTTTTTGTCCGGAGCCTTATATCTCCATATGCTTGTTATTGAGACAAGTTAACAATAGTCTAGCTCAACAATAGTTTGTTAGCATTAATACAGATTAGTTAGAAGGTTAGTTGAGTTAGTTTAAGACAATGTAAAGTCCATATAAAGACATGTTCTGTAACAGAATGATCAATAATGTGAAATACTTTTTCATTCAATTCTTATCTCATTCTATCATGGTATCACAGCCGATTGCTTAACAACAAGGTTATTTAATGGTGATTCTTTTCTAATCCAAGTTCAATTTCAACTTTGTTTTGCCCTAATTCTTCAAATATGGTGAATCGAAGCAACAACAACAACAATCCAAATCAAGTTCAAGATTCAGATTCGAATCAACAAAATACATCTCAAGATCCTCTTCTTCCTAGTTATGGAGCACCAAATCTACACAATATAGGAAATCTTGTTCCGATCAAGCTTAACAGAAACAATTACCTTTTATGGAAATCCGTTTTTCTTCCAATCTTATGTAGTTATGATCTTCTTGATTTGGTAAATGGTATAGAAGAATGTCCACCTAAGAATCTCTCCAATTCCATCACTTTAAATCCTGCTTACTTATGATGGATCAAACGAGATCAAACTGCTTTGATTTGGTTCAATGCTACCTTGTCAGAAGAGTTACTACCTTATGTTGTTGGTATGAGTTCATCAAAAGAGCTATAGTTAAATCTAGAAAAGAGGTTTTCTCATTATTCAAGATCTCATGTGATTCAATTGAAATCAAAAGTTCAATCTTTAAAGAAAGCTCAACTCACAATCAATGAATACTTTCATGAAATCAAACAACTTGTAGACAGTATTGAAGCTGCAGGTTCACCAATCAATGATGAAGATGTTGTGGTCTATGTTCTTAATGGTCTCCTTGAAGAATTCAGTTTTTTTACTACTTCAATTCGAGTTCGAACAGAACCAGTGTCAACTGATGAACCACATAAATTGTTATTATCAGAAGAAATGACAATTGAACTCAAGAACAAATCAATCTTAACAACAAGCACAGAAGCTACTACAAAAGCTTTCTCTTCAATTCATTCTTCTTCTTCTAATAATAATTTTCATCAAGATTTTGGCAGACAAGTTTTTAATAATAACTTCAATAATTCTTCATATGGTTATGGTAGATCTCATGGCAGAGGATGTTCAAGTAATAGAGGCCGAGGCAGAAGTCCAAATACATTCATGCCTTGTTAGATATGTCAAAAGAATGGACATCAAGCAATTGACTGCTGGTATATGATGAATCAGACATACTCTGGCAGAGTTCCTCCATCTAAATTTGTTATGATGGCTCAAGGGCTTATTCCAACTGGTTCTACTTCAAGTAATACTGAATCAGAATGGTATGCAGATAGTGGTGCTAATAATCACTTTACTCATGATCTTACAAAGATTCAGAATCCTACAGATTACAAATGATCAGATAAACACTACACCAAAACAAGATATTCCTAACAGTTCTATTTTTGCATTGCTAACAATTATAGTCGTTAGTAAATTCCTAACAGTTATAAGTGTTATAGTTTAAGTTATGTGTTACAAAAAATAGAAAAATTATTTGAATTAATATGTGTAATAGTTTCTAACATTTATATATATATGGGGCTGTCTACGCTACCATCCTTAGGATGACAGCCATCTTGACAGCCCATACAATTCGTTGGATCGGATTTAATCCTATGGTTGGGATATATTTTGTAGTTGTTGACTAAACCAACAAAGGGTAGACTAGTAATTTTAATTCAAAACATACCTACTCCATATCTCACATAATCAAAGTGAAAGTGGAAGAGAAATCTTTAATTAAAAACAATGAAACACGGATTTCAACCAGCCGAAAATCAAAGGTAATCGGATTGAGCCTATTAATCTTCCTTTTGTTTTAGTTTTTGATTTTTTCTCCTAGTTGCTTTCTTAAAATCTCTGACTTAATCTACGTAGTACTTTTAATTAGTTGGTTTCATTCTTATTTCTCACTTCTACAGAAATTTCAGATGTATATAGACCATTAAAAAATTTGGTTAAAATACATTAACTATTTTTTGCTTGATATGGAGTTTGAATTGATTTTTTTAATTTCCTCATATTTACTTGATAGGGTCGTATATTGAAGTTTTCTTATAAAAAATAGAGTCAAATAGAGAAGATGGGGTACAAAATGTTGAGCCAATCGACTTGTCTGCTAATGGTGAGTCATCAAGAGTTTGCGATATCGGGTCATTTTCCATTGGAACACCAGAAAAATGCATTTCAAAATTAGAAGTACCACATTTGGGGATGAAATTTAAAACCGTCGAAGATGCAAATTTTTTTTATAAGGAGTATGGACAACAAGAAGGATTTTGTACTCACACTCGAACTACAGATCGTAAGCAACAAGGTTCAACTATGATTACAAGTTGTCTTTTTGTGTGTTCACGTGAAGGGATCCATAACAAAAGAGAAATTGCATTAGGAAGAACTTCAGGAAAACCAAGAAACACTTCAACTGTGAGATGTGAATGTCACGCGAGCATGAGAGTGACAAAGAGAAAACTTGAAGATATTTATGAAGTAACTATGGTTGAAAATACACACAACCATGGCTTGGTATCTCCCTGCAAGAGAATGAATATGAGAGTCAATAAATGCATGCCCGAAGCCGCTAAGAAATTGACTATGGTTTTTCATGATGAGGGTTTACCAGTAGCAAAAGTAGCATCTGTTTTCTGTGGTGATACAATTGGATTTACTGCAAAAGATTGTCATAATCATTTCGGTGCCACGAGGAAGAAACCAAAAGAAGGTGATGCAACTGCCGTCCTTCATTATTTTGAGAAGATGAGTGCTGAAGATCCCCAATTTTATTATGCCATAGAATCAGATCCTAAAGGTCGTGCAGTTAATTTCTTTTGGGTAGATGGGCGCTCTCGGATGCAATATGAGAATTTTGGGGACGTGGTTTCTTTTGATACAACATATAGAACAAATGCATATGAAATGCCTTTTGCCCCTTTCACTGGAGTTAACCACCATTTGATGTCCATCCAATTTGGGTGTGGATTATTACTTGATGAGACAGAGGACACTTTTGTGTGGTTATTCAAGACATGGCTTGCAGCTATGGGAGGTCGCCCACCAACTTCAATGATCACTGATCAAGACAAAGCGATGACTACAGCAGTTGCTAAAGTGTTTCCGAGTACTTGCCATAGACATTGTCTTTGGCACATTACAAATAAATTTCCAGAGAAGTTGGCTCATGTTATGCATATAAATGAAACCTTTACAGAGGAGCTAAAATTAATTATTTCAGGTTCCTACAGGACAGATGATTTTGAGAAGAAGTGGATTGAACATATGTTCAAGTATAAGTTGCAGGATCATAACTGGTTGAATGGTATTTATGATGCACGAAGAAAGTGGGTCCCTGCTTACCATTTAGATACTTTTTTTGCTGGAATGAACACAACTGGACGCAGTGAATCAATGAACTCTTACTATGACATGGTTCTCAAACCATCAACCACTCTTACCGACTTTGTCTACAGTATTGATAAATTACTGGCCTTGATTGTCAAAAATGAGAGAGACTTTGATTATAGGACCGAACACTCGTCTCGTATTGTAAACAAAAATGACTTTCTCTTAAAGCATGCCGGTAAAGTGTACACTGTAAATGTTTTTGGCAAATTCAAGTCTCAATGGGATAAGGCTAAAGGGGTCTACAAAATTGATAAAGAGGAGGTTGGAGACAATGGCTTCAACATCTATACCTTGAAATCGAGAAATGCGAGTAATCCCAATTTTTGGAAGGTGCATCTGAATACAACAACTTTACAAGGTGACTGTGAATGTAAGTATTTTTCATTTATGGGATTACCATGCGGTCATCTTTTGAAGGTGTTTTTGCGTCATGACATTGATGAGATTCCAGATTATTTTATCTTGAAAAGGTGGACACAAAAGTCAAACATATATAGAGCCATGTTTGAGGGTGGATTGGTGGACGGTCATGAAACGTCAGAATCTTTGAGAGTTGCCCATAGTTGTAGGCTTGCTACTCAATTGGCATTTGATGCATCAACTGATGATGAGACTTACAGATTTTTGGTAGAAAAGTTTAATGAGTTATCTGTTGAAATTGCAAAGCGCAAGGATAATCTCAACAAAAGTAGCTCGGAGGTATTGGTTTCGAATCAAGATAGTGAAGAGCCTTCTATTGTTGATCCGTCACAGGTATCTTTTTAATTAAATTGGTTGAATTCTATGTTTTAATTTGGTAACATTTGTTCTTAAATTAATTAACTCCCCGATCCTTGAACCTTTCTTTACAGGTGTTACTTTTGAATCCTAATATTGCTCTAAGAAAAGGGAGAAAAAAAGAAAACAAAGATACTAGAATAAAGCGGGGTATTGAGATATCACAAGCGAAAAAGGGAAGATTATGTAGCTCATGCAAAAAGATTGTTAATCACGACTTAAGAACTTGTCCCATGAATCCAAATAGAAAAAAGAAAGCTAAATGCGTGGATGATGATCAATGTTTGGAAAAAGGTTATGATTGTTCTTGTTATTCTACTTTTTTCTTTTATTTGGTATCGCAACTACTTATTATAGAAATTTTTTGTTTAATGTGCAGGTTTAATGGATGTTTAAATTTGTTGTAAGGCAAGTTTGCAGTAGAAGTTGGTATGTGCAGTTTTAAGTTTTCTACAACAGTAGACGACATCTACAATATTCAGCAACATTGATTCTGGCAGTGAATTTTTACTCATATTGGAGTCTTTGTGCTTAGTATGACATATGCTTTGATACTAGAGCAAATAACATTTTCCTGAGGATTATATCATGGTTCTTCTGGAATAACTCTATTGTAAGTGTACAACTAGTGGAACGAATCATATTTTGTGATATTTTGTAT
Organism: Thalictrum thalictroides; assembly: GCA_013358455.1. Classification (NCBI taxonomy): domain Eukaryota; kingdom Viridiplantae; phylum Streptophyta; class Magnoliopsida; order Ranunculales; family Ranunculaceae; genus Thalictrum; species Thalictrum thalictroides. The sequence goes on along the minus strand of JABWDY010034615.1, from coordinate 14,338 downwards.
AATATAAAGCTCGATAGGAAACATGTTTTTTATAATACATTCAAAATGTACAAATTTTTCCTTTACAACATGCATAAACTTACTAGAGTATTTATAAACTTGCATACACTCTCTAGAGCTTTTTATACGCTTGCATTCATTTTCTAAAGCACTTTTAAGCTTGCATACACATTCTAAAGAACTTATAAGCATGCATACTCTTTCTAGGGCATTTATAAATATACATACACATTTTAGAGAACTAATAAGCATACATACACTTTCGAGAGCACTTACAAACTTGCATACACAATCTAGTTTACTTATAAACTGCATACACTTTATAGAGCACTTATAAGCATGCATACACTTTCAATTGCACTTATAAGCTTGCATTCACTTTCTAGAGCACTTATAAGCTTGCATACACTTTATAGACCACTTATAAGCATGTTTTAACTTTCTAAAGTACTTACAAGTTTGCATACACTTTCCAGAGCACTTATAAGCTTGCATTCACTTTTTAAAGAACACTTATAGCTCGCATAAACAATATAAAATACTTACAAGCTTGCATATACTTTCTAGAGCACTTATAACCAACATACTCTTTATAAAACACTTATAGGCATGGTTACACTTTCTAAAGCACATTTAAGTTTGCATACACTTTCTAGAGAACTTATAAGCTTGTATACACTTTCTAGAAAGCTTATAAGGTTTCATTCACTTTCTAGAGCACTTATCAGCTGCGTATACTTTATAGATCACTTCTGAGCGCATACACTTTCTAGAGAACTTATAAACTTGCATACACTTTCTAAAGCATTTATAAGCTTGCATTCACATTTTAAAGAACTTATAAGCTTGCATACACTTTTTAAAGAACTTATATGCATGAATACAATATCTAGAGCATTTATAAATTTGCATACAAGTTCTACAACACTTATAAGCATGGATACACTTTCGAGAGTACTTACAAGCTTGTATGCACAATCTCGAGCACTTATAAGCTGGCATACACTTTTTAATGCACTTATAAGCTGCGTACACTTTCTAGAACACTTATAAGTTTGCATACACTTTCTTGAGCACTTATAAGCTTGCATTTACTTTCTAGAGTACTTATAAGCTTGTATACACTTTCTAAAGCGCTTATGAGCTTGCATACACATTCTCGAGCATTTATAAGCTTGCATACACTTTCTAGTGCAGTACTTATAAGTTGCATATACTTTATAGAGCACTTATAAGCATGCATACACTTTCTAGAGCACTTATAAGTTTGCATACACTTTTCTAGAGCAATTATAAGCTTACATTCACTTTCTAGAGCACTTATAAACTTGTATACACTTTATAGTGCACTTATAAGATGCATACACTTTCTAAGGCACTTATAAGCTTGCATACACTCTGTATAGCTTTTATAAGCTACATATACTTTATAGAGTGCTTATAAGCTTGCATACACTTCTCAAGCACTTATAAGCTTGTTGAGCACTTTTAAGCATATATACACTTTCTAGAGCACTTATAAGCATGCTTACACTTTCGAAAGCACTTATAAGCTTTCATTCACTTTTTAGAGCACTTATAAGCGGCATACACTTTCTAGAGCACCTATAAGCTTGTATACACTTTCTATAGCACTTATAAGCGTGTATACACTGTCAAGAACACTTACAAGCATGCATACACTTTCTAAAGCACTTATAAGCTGTATACACTTTACTTCTATAGTATTGTATTGGTTTTTTAGTATAAACTTTTTTTTCTCTTTTTTCATTTGTATTATGAATTTGTTGCAACATAAATTATTATATCTATGTTGATTTCATCTTTTCAAGTTGGTATTAGTTTTGGGGAATGATCTAGGACAATACTAATAAAGATGTAGAGTTAGGTTCGATAAGAACAATAAAAGGAAGAGTTGAACGAGTGAATTTAACCTTAGTTATTCAAGAAAAATAATCCAAATAAACTTAAGAGGTGAATCTTCTGACCTATGGTAATTTGGTTTCATAGATATATAAATTTGTACTTAACAGTTCATTGTTGTCACGATAAATTTGTTACTCCTTTTAGCAACTCATTTTTCCAACCTTTTTAATCGTTGATAAATACATTTGGCGACTATTTTGAATGGTCGAGGTTTTTCGAATTTCTCGTTATGTGTGTAGGTTATTACTATTACGGTGATTTAGATTAGTACAAATTAGGTTTTGGAGCTCTTTTCTTTTACAATTAGGCTTTAACAATCAACTTTGAACCAGAGTCCAAAAAATTCCGGTTGAACCTGTTTTTTTTTTCATAAATACATGAATTACCCCTGAAAAAAGCTCCAAACCCTAATTAGTACTAACTTCCGATGGCCAAAACCTAAACACGTGCCAAAATTAAAATCAAACACTAAATTTAACAAACAAATCCAACAGACCCGACACAATCTGTCTTTCTCTCTTTCTTGTTTAATTTCAATTTTCTTTCATGAAACAATGAAAATTTTCCCCAAATTTCAAACCTTAATTCCTAAATTGGTCGATTTCACTTGTGTTATTATGGCGAGTTGAGAGTATTATAGCAGATTAAAATTGTGGTGGTGGTAGTGGTAGTAATTGATAATCAAATCATCAAGATTGCGATAATGGCTAATGTTGAGAAATAAATCGTGCCGTTCAATACGTGCAACTTGTTTTTGTTAATGCGGAGAATGTAGAATTCTTGTATTTCATATGATTTTTTATAGGGGTATTTCAATCTTTTTAAAATATTGATGGGTTCAAGGGACGGTTGATGGCTAAAGCCTAATTTCAAAAGAAAAAAGCTTTAAAACCTATACTAACCTCTAGTGGCCAAAACCTAAATCACCCTTACTATTACAATATACAAAAGGAAAGAAATAGGTTTGTGAAGCTTTTTGGTATACATTATAATGGTAGTACATACCTATATTTGTTTGGGCGTTACATGAATAATTAATGTATCTCCTTCTATCTCCTCCATTAGCATGAGCTCATGGTTGTTTCAACTTCTACTATATGAGGACTACATGTAATGCTTCACCCAATCAGATATATAAGTATTTGCAATGCCAAGTATGCAACCACTCGTCTATGTACCAAAATTGAACAAGCATGAACCATTAAAATAGCATTCTCCCAAAAATGGATACTGTTTTTAATGTGTAATTACAAATATACTCAATCTTAATAGAAATTTTATCCAACTTCAACCAATATGGAGTGAAATTTTTTTAAGGGTCTATTCTGTTTTAATTGAAATAAATAGATTTCTTAAGAGCCACACCGGACTAGTGATAAATATAAATAATTTATATATTTTTTAGTTGGTGATATTTAATATTTAAGTATTGTCATGGTTTGTAAGTATAAATGGAGTGCTATTCTCATATTTTGTTCACTTTATATAGTATCTACATTATAAATGGAGTAACCCAAAGGTCATGAGTTATGGTAAACCAAAAGTCTTGAGTTACACTTTGCAAATAATGCTAATGATCATGTGGTCATCATATGTATTACAACACTCCCCCTTGGTGACCATAAGTACTAAGAGATTAGCTAGCCTCATTCAAACCTTTGTGGAAGAACCCAATGGGACAAAAGCCTAGGTAAGGAAAAAGAGTAAATAATCATCATAGTCTTCGAATTTTACTGTTCATTATAACCTTGAAGGAAAAACCCAAGTGGGACAAAAAAATTGTCAAGGAAAAAAGTACAACTTGAATAGTGATTTGTGGTGATGTAGATGCTCCCCCTAATGTAGACTGGACTAAGCTCAGTTGTCGCATTCCAATATTGTTTACCAATTTTTTGAATGTGGCTGGAACTAATGCTTTGGTAAACAAGTTAGCTAGATTGTCACATGAATGTATCTACTTAACTGTATTCACTTGATCTTGTTGGAGTTCATGGGTAGAGAAAAACTTTGGTAAGATATGTTTTGTTCTATCACCCTTGATGAATCCCCTTTTTATTTGTTCAATGGAGGTCATGTTATCTTCATATATTATTGGGGGAGAATTAGTAATCAGAGGTAGTTTGCACGTGCTCCTGATATGATAAATCATAGATTTTAACCATACACATTCACGACTAGTTTCGTGAATTACAAAGAGTTTAGAGTGATTGGAAGATGTGGCGACCAGAGCTATTTTGTGGACCGCAAAGAGATCTCTGTATTTCCACACACGAACACATATCCTGTTTGTGATGGACCTTTGTGGGGATCAGAATGATATCCTGCATCTGCATATTCAACTAAATGTGGAGTACCATCTGTTAATTTCTTTGAGTAGAATAATCCCATGTCAATTGTTCCTCAAAGGTAGCGAAAGATATGTTTTACTCCATTCCAATGTTGCCGCATTGGTGCAGAGCTAAATCTTGCCAATAAGCTGGCTGAAAAAGATATATCTGGACGCGTACATTGCGCTAAGTACAATAGAGCTCCTATTGCACTAAGGTATGGTACTTTAGGACCAACTACTTCCTCATTATCTTCTTTTGGTCGAAATGGATCTTTTATTGGATCAAGTGTGCGACCAATCATTGGGGAAGGTTCTGGATTACATTTATCATGGTAAAACCTTTTTAATATCTTTGTTGTATATGTTGATTGGTGGATAATTAAGAATGCCATTTGGACAATGTTCTATTTGAAGCCCTAGGCAATATTTGGTCTTTCCAAGATCCTTCATTCAAATTCTCTTTTTAAGTAATTAGTGGTTCCTGTAACCTCTTCAGGGGTCCCGATTATATCCATGTCATCAACATATACTGCAACAATGGCAATTCCCAAATCTGAGTTCATGATAAATGCACAAGGACATATTGGTTATTTACATATCCTTCTTTTATTAAGTACTCGCAAAGGCAATTGTACCACATTCGTCCATACTGTTTTAAACCATATAAAGCACGTTTGAGCTTAATGGAATACATGTCTTTTGGTTTACCTTCAGGTAATTTAATTCCTTCAAGAAGTTTCATGTAAATATTGGTATCCAATATTCCATACAAATAGGTTGTGACTACATCCATTAAGCGCATGTCATCCTTCAGAGACTGCCAAACTAACTAAGTATCGAAATGTGATTGCATCCATTACCGGGGAGTGGGTTTCTTTATAATCGATCCCGGGTCTCTGTGAGAAACCTTGTGCCAAAAGTCATGCTTTATATTTGACAATCTGATTTTTCTCATTACGTTTTCTTGTGAACACCCACTTATATCCTACAGGTTTCATATCTTCATGTGTTGAAACTACTGGTCCAAATACTTCGCGTTGAGCAAGTGAATCCAATATAATTCTGTTTGGATAGCCTCTTTCCATTTTGGCCAATCATGTCTTTGTCGACAAATATTAATTGAATGTGGTTCAGGATCATTTTCATCAATTTTAGTAGCTACTGCAAATGCAAATATATCATCGACAATCATTTCATTTCTGATCCATAATTTTCTTGTTCAAGAATACTTGATAGAAATTTCTTTATTTGCAAGTACTTGTTCATCTTCAACAGTTTTTGTATATCTTCAGGATAATGTTCTATTTGTTTTCTATAATTTATTTCTAATTCCTTGGGCTCTTCTGGAGTGTTAATTTCTATAGGATCTACTTGCATCTGTTTCTTGATCTTTTCTTCCTTGGAACAGAATCTTTTCAACCTAATAGTCTCCCACACTTCAAGTGTGGAATAGAAGAATTATTTGTTGCCATACGAATAAATTGTCCAACTGGGACATCAATTTTTGATGGAGCATTGCAGCTGGTATACGAGACTTAGTTATTCTTGATACATTAGTAAATGCATCAGGCATTTGATTTGCAATCTTTTGAAGATGGATAATCTTTTGCACTTCTGTTTCACTTTGATTAGTTCGGGGATCAATATGAGACAAACTTGGTGCATTACAACAAATTTCACGGCGTTCCTTGGAATT
>JABWDY010034609.1:18753-32002 GCA_013358455.1 Thalictrum thalictroides | reverse complement strand
GGGGGGGGGGGAGTGAGGACCTCCCTTACATTTTGAAAATGTCAATACGACTTTTAAAGTTATTATTTTTCTATAACTATGATTCACCAACAAAAGTTAATATCTTTTGTCATTCTTAATTGCTTCATTTCAAATATTTTTTATTGGGTTGGCTATTAACGCTTTACTCCACTCTTTTTGGCGAAATCTCTGACTCTTCTGCTTCTACAATAAACACTAACGGAACTTTTTCCATAGAAAACGATTTTCAGTTCATTCATCTCGTATCCCTTTTCTCATGACAGTCTTTAACTTACAATTTTTAATATAATCATTCTCCAGTTATTGTCACACCCTCAGTTACTTTTTAAGGAAAACTTTCGATTACGACACTAAACAGGGAACTAAAGGCATTTACCAAAAGAAAAAAAAAACTTCTATGAATATGCGAATCTTGTTGGATCTGACATGATTATCTGTATTTGTCTCGTACTTTGAAGATTTTCAGGATGGATAGAGATCCCTTTTCTTCTTTGATCTGCCTAAGCAAATGGGTGGTCTAGGGATCCATAGTATAAAGGATGTAAAAGATGCTCTGTATGTTATGTGAAGATTAAAGACAGTCTATGGTATAGAAAAGCAGCTATAAGCCTACAGCTGAGGAATTGGAAATAGGCTTCTCAACTTGTCAAGATACTCTCGAGTTTCAGCACTAATCATGCGGCTGATGTGAGGAAATTAAAAGTTAGTGGAGCTGAGTTTCACACTTTCACCACCAGTTCTATATGTGAGGTTGTTGAAGATAGACAACTGCACGCTGCACAAAATGGGTTGTATGGGTTTCCTGTGACATAGGTTTGGTTGGTCAAAGTCCCTACTAGCTTTTGTATCTTCATGTGGTGCTTGGTATGGGATAAAACTTTCACTCGTGACAAGAGAAGGGGTATGGTTTGTTGCATTCGTTGTGGAAGATGAGGGAGAGTACTATCTGCAGTAGCGAGATTGGGTGTGCTGACATATGCAGTATGCTGGGTTCTATGGACTATAGTAGCAAAGAAATAGAAGAAACTTTGAATACAAGGAAGAAATCATTACTGACATGCAGTCTAGTCTATTGTATGGAGATGGGTTTTCTTCCATCCTACAATGAGGAATGTTATCCTTAATGTATAGATGGGAAAGATAAGATGAATATCGTTTTATTGACCAAACAGTTAGATCTTTTCGTAATGATTATGCACAACGGCTTTAGGATTTATGAGGCATCCTTCATATATCTATCTTCATAATTGCTCATTCTGGAGCATTTGTTATTTCCTATGAATGAAAAGAAAATTTGGCATGGAATTGATCATAAACTATTAATACATATATTTTATCTTGTTTGCATTATGTTATACTCCTGTTTATTGTTTATGTTGTCTATGCCATGTATATATATTATGTACTCAAGCTCTTTATGAAATTCTAATCTTGCTCTCCTGATCGCTTGAAGATTTTTTCACAAAGAAGTCTTGGTTATCGCTCAGCCACCTATACAATGAGTGGGAAAGATGAGTTACCGTCGACATCAACATGGGGTTGGTATAAAGAGCAAATAGGAGTTCAAAGTGAATACTCATTTACGTCATCAAGTTTATTGGAGCAGATAAATACCACAAAGGATACGAGTGATTTTTTGTGGTATACAACAAGGTAACTTCAACCATGGTTAGTTTGACCTTTTTGTTTAAATAAATTACATTAACAAAATGATAGTGATTCGAACTTCAGAGAAAATGCAGTTAGTCTCAAGCATATATGCAGTGACTCTGACTAACATGTGTACTAAATATAATCTTTTGAAGATGCAATTGCCTGGATCAACTGTAAAATTTAAGTTAGCTTCATTACTCTATGGGAACATGTGTATGGCCCCTAGAGACTGCCCAGGCCTATGGTACTCCTTGCCAGATTGACTTTCACATATTAACTTCAACATAATGGATGTTCCTTTGCCCTTCGGTAATACATTGTTTGACCTTTGGAGCATTGTAAACTGTAAACAAATAATAGTTTTGAGAAATACGCTTGTCATCTGGCATACAAAAACCTCTCCCTTTTTCTTAGAATATTTTGGAATCAGTCAATCATAGCCAAAAGCTTAGTTTAAAAGTAACAAATGCTTTAATGTTGATCGACTTTTGTTTCTTAGTTGGTTGTTTTGTGGAGGAAATCAAGTTCTTGTCATATGTGATATGTCTCCGTTCAAGAGTATGACGACCTACTCTGTGTGAAATTCGTTCTCTTGAACATGTTTTTTTTTTCTTTTTATATGGGGATGATTTTCATATAAAGTCATGAGTGTTTGTTGATGATCTTTTATCGCTGCTTCACAATTTTTTCAGTATCGACATAAAGGAAAAACTGCAGCCAGGAGAAATGAAAGAAGTCTTTCTCAGTATCGAAAGTCTGGGACATGCAGCTCTTATCTTCGTAAATAACAAGGTCATAGGTGAGTAACAATCCAACATCAAAAATTAAATTATTACTATTAATAGTTTGGTAGATGCACAATGTAGAAATCACTCATCATCAACACTGAAGAATTACCAAATTTAAGTACATCAAGCCTTTTTCTTATTGATGAAACGTACTGAAGGGTGACAACTGACAACCGAGATCTTTCTTGACTCAATTAATTTTAATAACTTGATCTTATATTGCTAATCAAGAAACAAAGAAACTATAATGACTCTATTTAGCGACTAATGGCACTAACTAGGTACATAATACATCAAACCCACTAAAAAAGCTATAAACCCAACTTGGGATGAGGTCACAAGCATAAACCCTTGGAATTCAGTATCAGTGTGGCCTAGAAAGTGTTGAGTTGAATAGTCCCACATGGGATAAATACAAGCATATCGAATAATGTATAAGTTGTTGCGCAACACTATTCATTGCCAATTGGTTTTGAGATGAAGTCCCAAAAGCATAATAGAAGGACATGAAGCCTTTTTTGCTGTAAATAACTGCGTAAGATCCTTCTCCCCAAACACCTAATGTTTCTCCTTTCTAAATGCTTCAGGACATGATATACAACTTTGTTTTCTTCTTTTAATTGTTAGGAATTTAGAATTGGACTTGTGACAAGCTTAAAAGAACTTCAGACCTGATTTTGGAACAATCCTAGCTTCACCAAAATGAGTATGAATATGCTAGAGCATGCCAAATCCTAGTTTATAAGAAAGTGATTTCGGATTATTTATTTTTCTACAAATAACAGAAATCAACTAATAATATACTCCATGTAAAGATGTTTTTTAGGCCATCGACTGGACTTTTATGGGGAAACAATGTTCTATACAAAAGTAGGTCATATGATTGTTTGCAATAGAGATACATTAAACTTCTGAGATTGATGCAGTCATGTGGACTACTTAATATTTATCTCATAGCCTCGTAGTCATCTAGTATGCACACTGCGCCTTAGAATTTGGTCTATCTTTGCTTTGTCTTGGGAGTTAAATAGAACCAATGGTTTCCCTTATACGAACATAGGTTTATTCTCCATTGTGAAGTTGGTCTGCGTCCAAACCCCACACATAATCCTAACCTCCAACATAAGCTCACCCTTTAGTAGCCTGTTGATCATAACATCAGCACTCACTGTGTTTTATGATAAAATTCCTGTTGACTGCAAGTTCTTAAGTTTGTATTAATTACTCAGTTGAGGATCAGCTTGTAACGTAGTTCTCTTTTGTATTCATGATTATAACAAAAAATACGTATTATTGTTTTTCCTTTCCTGTCATTAGGTGGTCAATTTAATTCGTTCATCAGTATTAGCTCTTCTGAGTATTCTCAGCAAAGATTTATGCACTGTGGCAGGGTTTGGTTATGGGAATCACGATGATGCAAACTTCACTTTCAACAAGAAAATTAAGCTTTCCCAAGGAAACAATAGTTTAGCCGTGTTGAGTATGATGATAGGTCTACAGGTAAAATAACTTTTACAACTCAGTTCTCATCTTTAAGTTGGTTTTGTGGATAGTAATTACTTTATATTTTTTAGATGCTATCAGTTCAGTGAACCACATTCATTTGCATCGATTTGAGTCTGTATAAAAGAAAGTGTACATATGCTCACCTATAGATAGCTTTGGATATATGTTGGCATTGGCTATTTGCTTATCATGTTTCCTTACAATTTATATTACCTAGATGTTTCTTATTTTTAGTTGGTCTTTGTGATATATATATTTATCCGTAAAACAAAATTTGTAAGTAGACAGTGTGAAAGACATGGTCACACTAATCCATTGTTACAAAAAATTGTCCATTACAACGATTCATTCCCTATACCTTTCCTCCCCCACACCCTTCCCCTTAACCTTCGAGCCTTATTAGGACTCATAGCTTCTCTCATGTTCCTCGATTCTGGGTTAGCCACTATTAGGAGCAGATGTGGCGCTTAATTGCTCCACACGATGTGACACCCTATCCTTCCTCTTTGGATCCCTTTTATATACCCTGTAGTTTTGTGATACTTGATTGTTCATCGATCTAAGAATATCTTTCGCAGATTTACATCCCTGTGGAACAACTATCCCCATAATACTCCCCACTTTTTGCAGTATGTCAGGGCTATTTCCTTATTCTGGAGAATCTCTTGTACCCTTGATAGTTGATCTTCATCAGACTCTTGCCCCACCTCGTCAGATGAGGTGTACTCAACTCTATTATTCACCTCATCACAAAAATCATCATCTTGGTTCCCAGTCTCTTCTCGATCCGGACCCCAGTCACAATCTTCGTCCATATCTTCTTCTTGTCGCTCAATTCCTTTTATCTCGTCTGAAACAACATTCTCACATGCATCAAGGTTTTGATTCGACCATTGTGAAAGAATAACAATTTGTTCTGGGCTTTCGTTAGTGCCCCTTACTTCATTAGTTCATTGTGAGGTTCAGCCTGAATAGAGTTCACAACCCTGAGTGGATCTGACCCATTGAACTACAATCTAATGTCCCTTTGTGACCCATAAGATATGATGATGGACTAGGGCAGGAAACGGGTCGGATAGGGAGTGGATTAGTAGCAGTCCGTATCTGCGTCCGAATTATTTTAGCTATACCTGAATCTGTATTCGAGTCAGATTTAGATTACTTCAACTGTATTCTTATCCTATAATCTGTATCTGTTACTTATTTCCCATTTATAGTCTGAATCGGATATCCAAATCAGGTTATCCTATCCAATTTGATGTATAACTACATAAAATAAACTTTTTTAAATAAAAATATGTTGAAGTAAAAGTAAAGAACAGAGAAAAATAAAGAAACCGAAAATAGAGAGAGAATAACTCTGTTTTATTGATAGACCAATCTATCCCTTTTATAGGGTTATTACACCGTCATATAGACTACATATGGGTTATACATGGGCATGGATATCCTAAAACACTCCCTCTTGTGCAGTCCAATTGTGGTGCTTCTCTCATTGCATCATTAAGAATTTTATCGGGTAACAAAAACCCTGTAGGAAAAAATAATCTCGATCAAATGTAAATAAACGTTGGTGCTTCTCTCGTTGCCTCATTAAAAACCTTATCGAGTAACAAAAACCCTGTAGGAAAAATAAACTCGATCGAAGGGAAAAAGAGCACAACACACCATTCATATTAAGAGACAACATGGCAACATCAGTCTCATCCTGATGTTGACATCTCTATTTTCATCAATCATATAGATACAATCTAATGATCATGAGACACACAATGCCTTGTTTGGAATTAAAAACCCATTGGGATAAAAACAAACCAAGACTAAGGTAATCTCAACGTGTCGTGATGAAGTAATCATTTATGAATGCTAATGCACATTTACATGCTACTTAACATCTCCAACGAAAAACCCAATGGGAAAAATAAGCTTGAATTTGTTAAGTGTAGATGCATAAGTGGGATGACCATTTTCGGTGATGCCTCGTTAAAAACCTTTCCAAGTAATAAAACCCAATGGAAAAAACAACCTTGGATAAGGACCAAAAAGAGTACATCATGGTCGAGGACACACTATAAGTTCATCCCCCTGACGTCGGCATGATGTGCTCCTTGACATTTAGCATTCTCCTCCTGATTCCAACACTTAAATAAATCGGAGAGTCGTAGTAAACATACTTCTCAAATGTAGCTTTCGGAAGTGACAATTTAAAAGTCCCGCATGATTAACTTCATAAAGCATAAATCCTCATGATCTTATGCTATTACTGATAATTCATCTTGGCAATTTCCTCATGTGGGAGATTTCATTCGTCATCTCGATAAACAAAACTATGTTATCGAATTTGACTTGTCAACGCATACTTGTGCGTAATTATTGCTCATTACCATGCACTATCACAACTTTTTCTCGTGAGTTTTTGGTGTAGTGTGACATTCTTTGGAAATCCAAGATAATACATTTTCGACAACAAAGACATAATCAATACGAGAATGGGCCTTGTTTGGGTTAGACTGATAACTAGAAAAGTTATAACTCATATCAGCATTTTCATAAGGCATGCACTCAAGTGCACAAGGATAGAACATGACCTTGTAATTTCTTGTTTTTTGGTGCCACCCTATGGCTACGTGTTTGGTACTTTAATAGGTTTCATATGAACAGGAAGCTTCATCTTAAGCTATATACATGACTCAATCTGTAAAAATATGAGTGTGAGACTTCTTTTAGTAAGAATGTGTATCACATTAGGCCGGTCAAATCTATTCCACTCCGGGGTTAGAATCTTAACTTTTTGATTGGTCCGCACATTTTATATATCCCTTCGCATCTCAAACAATCCATGTTGGTGCGTATGTGTTTACCAAAGCCTACTCATCTCAAGTTCATATTTGTTACAACATGTATAGACATTAGATGTTCTAATATCCCAAGTTGGATGTCACAAGGAGATGTTATACCACTTCCATCTCACTGTTGTGAAATATTTCTTTCGAAATTGCATTTCGTGGCTGAATGACATCCGTTATCTCCATACGGTGATCCCAACCGTGATAACATGTAACCTTGCCACTATCACTCCAATGGTGAAGAGAACCTCTGTGCCTTGAGGAGAGATCACCCTTATCATTATTCTCTTTCACTCTTCCTTCCAAGGAATCCAATTCACTAGGAGCAGTTTGCTTGGAGTTTCACTCACACTAGATCATCTCAAAACTAGGAATCACTATAGGACTTGGATTGATTTTATGTCCAATCTTCTCTACGTTGATAGATTTCTCAACGGAGTACGGTTCAATCTTTTCTCATCATATTTTATGACTACTGCTGGGAGCTACCCGCATAACGATTCCATACATCGATCATCTTAGTCATAATAATAATCTCATGTCTTGCAAGTAATATCTTTTGTCAATGTTAAGGCGTCCCTCAACATTTTTTCAAGACAAAACCAATGTTCCGAAACAATTCTATGATATATTGATTGCGATATAAGATTCATATTTGTACCAAACTTGTCATCCTCATACGTAGATCAGGGATAAGAATCATACGTAGAGATGTGAATCTTTGAAACTATAATGGTGAATAATAATTTCGTACTCCGTCATGTGATTCATGCACCACTTATGGACTGTGAATCCACTGACGGTGTCTACATATTGGCACATACCTCAAGATGTGACGTTACGTCTATCTTTGAGCAATTGTTGTTAGGAGTTCTAAAACGTCCATTCTTTGCAAGTATGTAATTTGGTATAGGATCTCGTTACCTTAATATGATCAGAGTGACTTTGCTACATACTCAATGATCATAGTTACACACATCAATCTTGTGTGAATTGGGATCGTGATGAGACATAGTGGGAACATGTCACTTTCCGTCTTTCCATGTGAACATCAATCAATCATGACTATGGTCATTTACATCGTGGAAAACGTTTATCGATCTTCCCCCTAACGACGGGAAGTTTGTCTCATCAAGTGACTTAAGGAGATCACTTGCAAAGAGTGATATCATGAACATACCCGACATATATGTTCATTTCATGTTGAGACGTACAAGGAAAAGTTGTACGAATTATGACATTTAAGCTCTTAGACGCAAGCCATCATCTACACCCTCGAACCTTTTGAGTGGTGGAGTATGTGTGCTAGGCTGCGAGTTTTCTGTCTCAACAGGACCTAAGTATGCGATTTATAACGTTGTCACTTTGTTCGGAAGATTCTTCATATGAGAACTAATCGGAACAATTGAGTGATTTACCATAAATCTCGAAGCGAGATTGACACGGTTATCTAGTTGACTCGACGATTTCACATGATAACTTTGTATAACATAGTGTCAATATATCCTCGCTATTGCAACATACAATTGTGGACGAAAAATTTGATCGATATAGTCGGTCGATTCAACCACATGTTTATTTTTCAGGTCCATGAAGTGATTGAATGAGTCCACTGGATTTCGTATTAGAAATCTGCTGAATGTGCCATGGGGATCGTATGCATCATTCTCGTGCAATCCAAAGAAGATGCAATATTATGCATAAAACAAGAGCGTTTGTAGAGCATTCACAACAAATTTTTGGGTTGATTTCCAAATCATGTTCCCAAGGTTCTTCATCACAATCATGTTATTGAGTTTATGACTTATAACAATTTGTTAATGATTGAGTCAACACATTTCCATCAAACAGTGGCGTCATTACTTTCAATAACGATGTCTCGACAAAAGTCGAATATTTAATCTCTCCAATCAGAGATTAATCCTCAACAAGAAATCTGCTATTCACCGTAGCAGTAATTTGATTGTGTGAGATGTAAAGTCGTTAATTTTGGAGTTTAAAACTTCCACGAAAATAAGGCGAATTTCTGAGCGTAACTCGTTGCTAAGAAATTGATTTCTGAAAATTTGTTGAATGATCAAAACAATTATCCATTGCTCTAACGAATTAAATTCGGAGCAATACGCTCAACACTAAAAGTGGGGTGGCGCTTTCACGAACCATAGTTTGGAGCGATACGAATCCCCATAAGTGTTTCTAAGATGCGCTATGTCCGCAATCATTAGATGTTATGCAAATGAATTCACTCCCATTTTCACAGTGCGTTTCCGCATGAGATCTGTTGGCTCTGATGTCTCCAAAACTCAATGTGCCTTTAGGCAAAAGGCACTGACCATGACCTTGGATCAAATCTGATGGTCCTGCCATTGTTGTCACAGAAGCACGTGTCACAAAAGCCAACGAGATACTTCAAAGTTTCTTGCAAACAGAAATAATCTGATGATAAAAATATGGCTAATGCCATTACAAACATTCTTGGAAATAAAGATTACTATTCAAGTCCAGCAGCATCCTGTTACCGTGTTCATGAATAGTATCAAAATCTTCTGTCTTCAACTCGACATCTAGATTTTTATGGTCCACGAGTTGAACCTCTCGTATTTCTATAAGCTTTATATGCTTTAGCCACACTATCATGTGCTTTGCATATTATAGCGCAATGGCCAATTTCTCCACATTGGTTACATATGTCATTGTGAAGAAATTCTTTAGATTGAGTAGAATAATAGATTGTAATGTTATGATCTCAATATGAGACCCAACTTGTATTTATAATAATATAAAAGAAGATGGGCTTAGCCCATTACAATAGAAGTAAAACTATTAATATCACAATACTCTCCCTCAAGCTGGTGCGAAAATATCGAGAAGACCCAGCTTGCTAATAAAAGTTTGGAGATCGCCCGGTCCCACCGATTTTGTGAGAGTATCAGTAATTTGAGCTTTAGTCTCTACAAATGATGGAGACACAATACCAGAACGAACCTTCTCTTGCAGAAAATGCACATCAATCTCTATGTGCTTAGTCCTCTCATATAAGATAGAATCTAATGCTAGGTGAATGGTAGATTTATTATCACAATGAAGAACAGAGGGGCCAGTTTGTGGAAAACCCAACTCCCCTAGAATAGAGCGAAGCCACATAATCTCACAAGTACCCAAACGATACTCAGCCTCAGCGGATGAACGAGAGACAACAGATTGTTTCTTGCTCTTCCAGGAAATAAGATGATTCCCACGAAAAGCACAGAAGCCAGTAGTAGAACGACCGTCACTAGAGCGACCATAATCCGAGTCAGTGTAGCACTCCAGAGGACCCTGTGGTCCAGATGCGTAGAACAAACCTAAGCCTGGACAAGACTTCAGGTACATGAGAATATGATCAACCGCATCCATGTGAGACTGGCAAGGTGCGTGCATAAACTGACTAACTTTACTCACAGCAAAGGCTATGTCAGGCCTGGTATTAGACAGATATATCAAGCGTCCGACAAGGAGCTGGTAGACTGATGGATCTGATAATGGTGCCCATGCATTGGCAACTAACCTGCTGTTAGAAACGAGAGGAGTAGAAGTGGGGCGACAACCTAACATCCCTGTATCAGTCAAGAGATCCATAACATACTTCCGTTGAGATAAGGAGATTCCCTTAGGGCTACGAGCAACCTCAATGCCCAAGAAATATCGTAGTGGACCTAGGTCCTTAACCTCAAAAGCTTTCCCTACGGATTTCTTAAGTTGTACAATGCCTGCAGTATCATCTCCTGTGATAATAATATCATCTCCTGTGATAATAATATCATCCACATACACAAGAAGGTATATACGACTCCTTGAGGTACCCTTGACAAACACTGTATGATCAGAGTGACAACGGACAAATCCATGCTGAAGAACAACCTCTGAAAATCTACAGAACCAGGCACGTGGTGACTGTTTAAGCCCGTATAAAGACTTACGAAGACGACAAACCTTTCCTGCATACTCCCCCACAACATGAAAGCCGGGCGGGGGATCCATATAAATAACCTTATCAAGATCGCCATTAAGAAAAGCATTCTTCACATCTAGTTGATGAAGAGGCCAATTATAAGAAGCTGCCAAGGAAATAATGAGTCGAACATAATTCAACTTTGCTACAGGAGCAAATGTAGCACTAAAATCACGGCCAGGAACTTGTGTAAAGCCTTTCGCAACAAAACGTGCCTAATATCGTTCAGTTGTACCATCAGCAAAGAACTTTACATTAAAGACCCATTTGCAACCAATGTTGCAGGCCTGAGGTGGCAAAGAAACTAACTCCCAAGTTTGATTCTGTTCAAGTGCAACCATCTCAACTTGCATGGCAACAACCCAATTTGGATCTTGCATAACTTCACCAACAGTTCTAGGAATCCGAACAGAGGAAGTAAAGCTCACATATGCTCGATAACAAGAAGACAATCCCTAGTAGGAGGATTTCGAACCCTGGGGGGGTAACGAGGCTCAAGAGCAATAGCAGGAGAGTCATCAATAGAAACAACATTAGGATCATTAGTGTCAACAATAGGAATTTCATCAGAAATAATATGAGTATCATTAGTAGGATTGGAAATATTACCTGAAGCGGGTGGCAGGGTGTAAGGATGAACTTTAGAGCGACGAGTATCACTTGGAGAGGTTTATAAGTGTGAACCTGAAGGGATGGAGAAGGAGGGACCACCATAGGAGTATCAAAAACAGGTGTAGAGTAAACAGCGGAAGAATCCTCCTTTGATGTTAACAAGGTTTCCTGCACATACTGTGAAGACCCAAAGAAAGGAATATGCTCTGCAAAAGTAGCATCCAAAGTATGATAAACACGACGACTAGATGAATCATAACATCGGTATCCCGTAGAAAGGGGAGAGTACCCAACAAAAATACACCTAACAGACTTGTTATCAAGTTTAGTACGGGATGGACTCTTATCATGAACATAACAAACACACCCAAACACCCGGGGAATAATTGGGAAAAGAACACGACTAGGATAGACAAGCTGGTGAGGGGTTTGACCATGGAGAATCCTGCTGGGAGTGCGATTTAAGAGATAAGTTGCGGTAAGAACAACAAAATGCCAATATGACTGAGGGACATGCATTCCCCTCAACAAGCAACGAACAACACCTATGAGATTCCTATTTTTCCTCTCAGCAACACCATTTTGTTTAGGTGTGTAAGGGCAAGTAAGTTGTTGAAGGATACCTTGTTGGTTGAGACGACTGACAAACTCATTCGACACATATTCCTTAGCATTGTCTGATCTAAGAGCTTTAACCACTCCATTAAACTAAGTTTTGATGAGTTGGAAAAACTGTGTAAACAAAGGAAGAACATCTGACTTCTGTCGAAGTAAATAGACCCAAGTGCATCGAGTGTAATCATCAATAAACGTAACATAGTACCAATGGCCTGATAATGCAGGAACAGGTGAAGGACCCCAAACATCAGAATGAATTAAATCAAACATAGCAGAAGATCGATGCATGCGTGGAATATAAGAGTTTCTAACATGCTTAGATAAAAAACACGTTTCACAATGAAAAGTAGAATTTTTGCATGCTTTGATTAATTTTGGAAAAAGATTACACATATACTGAAAGTTAACATGACCCAACTGGGCATGCCAAGTTTTTGCAGACTCAAAATTAAACACATAATGGCCTGACTCAGGCAAGACTTTAACATGCAGACTCGAAACAATAGAAGGTGGAACCGGAGGAGGATCACCAAAGTAGTATAACCCATCGCGCTCATATCCCTTGCCAATAATCCGCTTCGTACTCAGGTCCTGAAGATAGCAAGAATCAGGTAAGAATACAATAGCACAATGAAGAGATTTAGTAAGACGATTGACTGATAAAAGATTTAGAGCGAAATGAGAAGCATGCAAAACAAACTTTAATGTAATCTGAGGAGAGAGGTGAACAGTGCCTTTATTAGTAATAGAAGTATATGAGCTATCAGCAAGGCGAACATGATGATAAAATGGGATATGGTTAGTCAATAAACTATACTCACCAGTCAGATAGTCATTGGCACTTGAATCAAGAAGCCAAACAGGAGGAGAAAGACCAGAACTAACATGGTAAGCAGAAGGTATACCTGTAGCTGCAGTCATGGCAATAGAACTCGGTTTTCCCTCACGAAGTAAAGAAAGAACCTCTTCCATTTGTTGCATTAAAGGGCTCGAATCATTAGAAACTCCCCCTGACGGAGAACTACTGGAAACCTCAGAAATTGCAGCTGTACGAGGTTTACCACCCCAAAATTTTCCAGACCCCTTCTTCGGCGCGAGCTCTGGATGCAATGAATAACATGTTTGTCGATAATGGCCATCTTTTTTACAATGATCACAATATGGTCGAGTGCGACCACTAGTGCCCCTAGATGGAGCAGAAGAAGAAGATGCTC
>JABWDY010034591.1:0-12296 GCA_013358455.1 Thalictrum thalictroides | reverse complement strand
ATTGGATGAATGGCGCCGAAGAAGAAGAAGGCGGCGAAGAAGGAACAAATCTCAGAGAAACAACAGCATGGAATGTTCGAGGGTATGGTGGTTTTCTTAGTTGAAAATGGTGTACAACCTCGAAGATTACAGGTTTCTCCCCCTTTCTCTACTAGTTACTTACATGTAGGTTAGTTACTGTGAAACACAATTGCTACTGAGATGTTCTGGAAATCCAAATTAATGATTACCTCTTTTGGGAAAAATTAGTAACTTTGAGATTTGTTTCAATGGTTCCTCAAACTTAGATGCATTCTTATGCTTTAAGCTTAAGCATCGTTTTGTTTCTGCGTATGTGTGTGTTTGTGCGTATATGTGTGTGGTTTCTTACATGCGTGTCCTTGCTATTGACAAAGCTCTACTGGATTTATGAATTAAGCCCGTTGGAGGGCTGCTTGTGACAAGGTCTAAGCAAGTGTGCGAGGAATAGGACACTATAAATATTTGATTAATTTAACTGTGCAAAGTGAATGATTGAATTTGCTGAGAAGCTGTATATTTTCTCATCCATAATATATAGTTTCCCTGTGGCCTCTCAGTTTGCTAAATTTGAAATAGAGATTGCAGTGGATAGATCGTCAATTTGTCACAGATTTTGAAAAGGATTGTTACATTTACAAACTTCAGTATTATATAATATGCACATAATTCTTTATTTTTATCTTTTAGATTTGGAAACAAAAGTTGGTGCTAATGGGAGGTACCATTGTGGATAGAATCTCAGACACGATTAGTCATATATTTGCTATGAACTTAAAGAGCCTTCTACAACAAGTGGATAGAGAGAAGTTGGCACAGTTCAAAGGAGTGAGTTCATATCTTTTCTTTCATGAGATTTGTTTCTTCTTGATATATGTTTTCTCTTGTTGCCTTGTTGAGATTAGTTTATGCTAACTTCTCAGTTTTGATTAAAGTTTTAATCTTTCATTATTACATTTGATGTCTACTGCAGAGTGTTCTACTTTACCAGTGGTTGGAAGACAGCTTAAAATTAGGAGAGAAGGTCTCAGAAGATATATACAATCTAAAAGAAGAGATGGAAGGCTTTGATGAGTCAGCGAAATCTTCTGAAGTTATCTCTGCTGGACAGCCAAAGGGGAATGGATCCAATGATAATGAACTACCATGTGTGAAAAAAGCCAGAGTTTCTCCAAGGCATTCACAAATTACAGCTTCATTGAGTGGGGAGGATAGTAATAGTAGTGCTGGAGATGAATCACCAAATACTGGCAGAGACGACTCTCATGAATCTTTTGGCATTCACAATGAATCTAGTCCAAATAAACTGAGTTCTTCAAATATGGATGTAAGTTCGCACAATGGTTCATATTTATCTGGGTTCTAAGGCGTTCTCACTTTCATGATGTGCTATTTGAATTAGCAAGCACTCTTTCATAATTTACTTATTCATTTAATACTAAGTGTGTTAGATGCATTCTTAGAAATTTACATTACTTGTTTGCTGATCAAGTAGCAATCTGCAGCAATCCATGCCGTACAGTCCACCTGATTTAAACAGAAACATTACTGACATATTTGGGAAGCTCATCAATATATATAGGGGTAAGAATGTACATTGAATTATTATATTCTATGTTTCTTATTTGCTCTATATTTCTCTTCTGGATCTGATATCATGTATGTTTTTATCCTCACAACAGCATTAGGAGATGATCGTAGGTCATTTAGCTATTACAAGGCTATTCCGGTTATTGAAAAGTTGCCTTTCCAAATTGAAAGTGTGGATCAGGTCAAACAATTACCTACAATTGGAAAAGCGATGCAAGATCATGTAAGGTAGTCCAACTTATAACTTGTGAAATTTGTTGTTTTGCAACTGTTCATTAACAAGAATTTGGATCATATGCTCCTTGCCACAGAGATTAATTTTCTGCCCTCATGTTTTTACCACTCAAACGTGTTTGGGAGGTAATGATTTGTGTCTTATAGCACATGACCTAATAAATGTAAGTTATATGACCTTGTTATTATCCAAAAGGGAGCAAAGGTTTAAACCTCTACACGTCAGGAGCAGATGAACTTGTTTCAATTTACAAATTTTTTTGAAATGGGACGAGTATATATGCTTTAAAAGTAGCAAAATGTGGGAATCCGATTGTACTGAGAAGCTTCTCTCAATGATATTTTCCTGCAGATACATGAAATAGTGACTACTGGGAAGCTATCAAAGTTGGAGCACTTTGAAAATGATGAAAAGGTGCTTCCTATTAAAATTTTATCTTTGCAATTTTCATCCAACTTATGTTTTACTGCAGATTTAGTTTTACTACTCTTTATAGCAAGCATATTTATCATTACTATATTCTATCAACTAGTAAAAATAGTAAGTTCAACTTAGAATTTTACTTTTAGCTTTTGTTTACATTTTGATATAGTGGATGTGGGTGGGATTCATTCTTCCATCTGCAATGTAGGTTACATTTTGCATCTAGTTAAAATGGCTTTTGCTTCAAAACTATTTACATTTTGGTATATATCTTTATTATGAAATGTTGGCACAATCATCTGACCTGTTTTCCATTGTATGCGAACTGTGAAGGTGAGAACTATCTCATTATTTGGAGAAGTTTGGGGTATTGGTCCTGCCACTGCACTGAAATTATATGAGAAAGGTCATCGCACATTAGATGATTTGAAGAATGAAGATTCCTTGACAAGTGCACAGAAGGTGGGATTGAAATTTTTTGAAGACATCAAGAAGCGGATCCCTCGTCATGAGGTTTGGTTACCTTGCTTTCCATGGATCCTCGTCCTTTATAATTTTAGTTCATCATATCCCATGTTTTTACCCTGACAATTTTATGCACTTTATGGTGAACTAGGTTCAAGATATGGAGCTTCTTCTACAGAAAGCTGCAGAAGCAATTTTGCCTGGGGTGAATATTACAAACTTCTATGGTCATAAATGAAAGTGATCACTGCTTTTTTGCCAAAGCAAGTTTCAGTAATGATTTGGAAATAATAAGGGATATGTTTAACTTAAGGCATCACGTTCCTTTCATCAGTGTACATCCCACAATCCCCTGGGCTTGAATTGACTTAGTTATTTTGTTGAGGAATTATCTCCCCTATAGTGGTGTGAAATTAAATATAGCAGTAGAAATTTAGAAATAGAAGTGTTTTATAATCTTATTAGTCTCAAGGATGGCTGTTGTTTGGATGTAAACTGAATAGGTCTGTGTTGTATATAAATTAATTTAAGGCTTAAAATTTTCCCTTTTCGTAGGTAAGTGTCTTATGTGGAGGATCATTCAGACGTGGGAAAGCTACTTGTGGGGACATGGACATTATAATAACACATCCTGACGGTGAAAGGTGAGAATTTTGGCAAATACAGGCTTTAGATCTGTGTTAGTAGTTTTATTGTACTCTCTGTGAATGGTGGTACATTGAGATTATTAATCAGGCAATCCTCTTTATTTGTCACCAAGAATGTTGTACTTTAACTCTATTGATTTGTTAAAGGGTAAGCTGGAATCATAAACAATATTTCTTGTTCTTTTGGCTAAGATAAGACTTTTCTTCGAGAGTTTGAGATTGAGTAGTATATGAATTATGCCTATACTAATGGACATATACCAAGATTAGCTTTGTTGTATGTGTACTATTCTTTAATGAATATATATACATGTTTATGCATTTATCTCCAATTGTTTTTTCTCTTTTTCTAATTACAACATTTACATATGCCTAATATTGAGTGTTAAGGAGTACAATAAACAATGCAGAGGATACATTTATGTTCTTGTAGTTTCTATTACCATCTTAAAATATCTACTGAGCTGAACCATCTACTACTTAGTCTTTGACGTGTTACAACTTCATATTTCATTTTTGAAGTAATTATTTAAATGTTTTATATTCTTAGTTCACCTATTCCTAACTTCTCTTTTGTTTCTTTTTCTCTGTGTTCTGTTTTAACATGGTAATGGTCGACTCTGTTTTCTTTTTCCTCTAGCCATAAAGGTTTTCTGGCTCGATATGTCAAGCATCTGAAGGATATCGAGTTTTTAAGAGAGGATTTGATATTTAGTACTCACAGTGAGGAGGTAAGATAATTTTTGGAGTCTCAGTCTAGATTCTAGAATCTCGTCATTGTGTAAAAGTCAGAACAGAACAAATAACAAATTGTGGATCATAACAAATGGTAGAGAGATGTAACACCCATGAGTGGATGTTAGTCCCACATTGGCAAGGAATGGATATGGATTGTGGTAGATAGAGTTTAACCATACACTAACTAATGTCAAGGCCTTTTGGGGAAAGCCCATCTGGGTGGGCCCTGATCCAAAACCCTCTACTGCTGGATACCCGCAGTGACTAAAGAGGGACAATATTGACATTAGCGAGCGGTATGGTGCTCGGCGCACCGGGATGAGCGAGGACAAAATCCCGTGACGTTATAAGAGAAGCTGATGTGGTTGTGAAAAATTGATCACACTGGGCTTTGGAATTTATTGCAACAAATGTCATAAACCCTAGTGGTCTTATGTGCCAAAAGGTGAAGGGAGCACATTTGGATAAATATGTTCCCGTGCATTTTGTAGAATCTAGCAAGTTTGTATGTGTTGTTACAGGTCAGGTTGAAAGTGGATATGAGTTATAAGATATGATTCAATCCTGTATCGGATGATTTCACAGAGATTCAAACCGGGTTTTGTTACTTTGGTTTAAGAACTAGATTTGTTGAGAGCTTACTAATAATTATTAACTACCTCTTCTTTGGATTTTTTTTTTTTTCCTATATTCACCCCCATGAAGGTGTTATGGTCATTAGCAGTGATTTTGTTAATATTATATGACAGGGTACTGATTCAGGAATTGACACATACTTTGGTCTTTGCACATATCCTGGTCGAGAATTACGACATCGGATAGATTTAAAGGTATCTTTTTTTATTCCTATTGAGTTCCTCTTTAGTCAGCTCCACGTCAGTTTTTTACACACTAATCTTTGTGACTTAAATGACATAGATACCAAGTAGGAACACCTGTTTTGCCTTTAAAAGATAGGCTGTCAGTGAGTTATCCCTGGGAATTTTCTTAGATAGAGGGTTACATTGCATTGGACAACATGTTAGATTTGGTGTAGCGTAAAGGCTTTGTATACTATCAAAATATGTAAACAACAGGTTTATACATCCCTCTCAATTATGGGGCTTAGATTAATTCCACTTGAGTTTTAGATAAGCATCAGCATTGCAGAAAAGATCTAAATACAAAGAGCTATGCAAATGTGCTGAAGAAAGAGTAGAAATTTATAATTGGTGATATACTAGGATTGGCAGTCAGCATATTAGATATTATTCATACAGTTGCTGCAGAAAATTAAAAGCCCATTGAGGCTGCCATGTTGAATGGGCTTTACGTCATCCAGCTTAAATCTGAGACCCAAGTAGTTTACAAAGCATTATGGAAGAGAGGATAATTATCATTTTAATCCCGTTCCATTCTTCAGCTTCTCATACTCATTTGACACCTTAAAGATTGCTAGATTTGTACTGAAGCAGCTTTATTGGAAGTGGCAGTCTTAGCTTGGTGTTGCGCTAGAAATATTAAATAAGAGTCGGCCTTAACTTGAAAATAAATCATTTGAAGGTTGCAAAATTTTGTTTCAAATGCTTTAGGTTATCATAACATACTGCTGAAGCATCTGCAAGGTTCCCCTTCAATTCAACTACGACTTCAAATAATAAAAATGTACAATATATTATGGCAGTTGAAATTATTCACATATTATTTTAAGTGCCTTCTAAAGAACCAATGCTTTCTAGTAATTTTCATTGCAATCTTCATGGAGAAAAAGGTAGTAGTCTGGTGTTCGCTTGCTGCAATTGTGCGCTGGAACTATTTTTATGATGTCATCTTTCCTAGGTATATCCAAGGAGTATATATGCATTTGGCCTAATACATTGGACCGGAAATGATGTGGTAAATCGAAGGTATGTATTATATATGCCTTTGTTTTATTACTTTATATCATGTGTTATGATCCTGGCATTGCATTTTCCTAAAATTTGGCATCTAGATGATAAATGAATGAGCAAGATGTGCAACAATGAACTGTTAGCGTACACGTGGGTGCCCTCTTCTTGACAAGCTGTTTTTCCCAAGATGAGATGGCATGGATTCTTGACAGTTATAATGCAGGAAATCGTGCCTTTGTGCAGCCATAAAACCTATTTAAGGGATTCTGTATTGAGTTCAATTCATTATGTTCCTCGATTTGTCCGGAAAAGAAACTAGAGACAAGATAACATCTTTTATTATGATGAAAAGGAACATGAACATTTAGTGGGATGAATCATAGAGGTGTCCAACATGTTATTTGGTAAGTAGAAATTTGTTAGTTTGGAGAAATTTTTTTTTTCTCGAATATGAATTTTTGGCAAAGTATACTGTTACTAAGCAGTTTATCTGTGATTCAATTGATTCTGAATGAAGACATTACGACAAATCATAGTTTTGGTTGTATACTTTTCCCTAATTTATTCGGAATTGGGTTCTTACCTCAACTGTGGAACCTCAGAGTAAGATATGGCATGACCGCATGCAGCATCAGTAGTAAGGTGGGATAGATAACTAAGATTGTGAAGATCTCGTGAGCAAATGGTAGGCTGTCAGTCATCCATGCTTGTCAATGCTGTATTACACGAGATAGATGAGAGACCTTTGACGTCAATACTCTCCAGATTGCATGGAGAAGATCCTTGAGTGATCTCTGCTCCGGCAAAGACTTGTAAAGGGCCTATGCAGAGAATTTTTTGATAAAAGCTCTGTTATTTGATACATAAACCATATATTACTATTGAAAGGCAGTAGCTTCTCATTCTATAACATGAGCTAATTTTGAAATGGACATTTAACGAAGAAGCCTTCATTTGCATATCTTCTTTTGGCTCAGGTTGAGGATACTTGCAGATACCAAAGGCTACCGACTTGATGACAATGGTTTATTTTTGGTTACTCAGAGTTCAGGCACAAAAAGGGTATCTAACATGTGAATAATGTGATTGTGGCTTTTTTTTCTCTCTGATTCTGTTCGTTTCATCATATTTTATGTCATTTTTTATTGCAGGGTTCGAAAGCAAGTGCAAGTTTAAGTTTTAAGACCGAAAAGGAGGTTTTTGATTTCTTGGGATTTCCTTGGCTTGAACCACATGAGAGGAATTTGTGAATTGGGAAGAAATGTTTGTACACTTAAGTTTCGTGTGCATGCTTGTAAATAAGCCAGCTTAGGTTTTTTTGCTTGTAAAAATATGAGTGTATATATTGTTGAACTTTTATTTTGTATCACATCTAACCATCGATGCAACATCCTTAAATCTTCTTACGACAACGAGCATGTAAGACCCAGTTACTAGTGCTACCATGTGTCAGTAATAATTTCTACGTGTTACTGCTTAAGATGTTCTCTTCTTCCTACCTACAGACTCCTACGGCAGATTAAAGTTTCTGTGGTTTTGTGAAAGTCCTACATTTCTCAATATATGACAGTTTCTGAGCTATGTACAAGTCTCCTGTATTTTCTGTTTTGATCAGAATACACTACTGAACAGACACTTATGAAATACATCTCTACTGCAAGCCATCTAATCTAATTTGAAGGTCAAGAACACATTGTGAGCGAAGGATCGCAAATGGAATGCTAGTTAGCTAGGCAACCTGGTGCAAGAACACCACATCTGTGAGCGATCTGATATCCCTTGGGTTGATAGCTTCCACGGGCAAAACTCATTAAGGGTGAATAAAAGCCCGGCCCGTGTTTTACAAACAAAACATGATTTGACCAAAAGAACAGATCCGGCCCAAATTCAAGAACAGTAAACTGTCTAATCCGAAAAAGACTATTTCTGTCCCTCGTTTAGTCGTTTAGAAGATAAGAAAACAACAGAGTTCATTTCCAGGCAGAGAGAGAAACAGAAGCATGGCATGGAGCAATAGTGTAGCTTCAACAGCTACTCATCTCCCTCGTAATCAATCTCCATATTTGTGTTATGCATCCTCTTTGCGGCCCTCTTCACCTCACCTCCTTTCCGCAACTTCTTCTTCTTTCTATTTAAGTGCTAAATTAGAAAAGAACCATTCACCATTATTACAAGCTCATCTTCTCTCTGTATCATCACAAAGAACTAAGCTATTATGCAGAGCAGCTGAGTATCAGTTTCCTGACCCCATTCCTGAGTTTGCTGAAGCTGTAAGTGCTCTTCTTCTTACCCCCCAACACCCATTTATTTTCTCTATCAAATGTAATTGTTTTTTCCCTCTTTTTTTACTTACTATCAAGTACTGATTGTCTGATTTAATGAAAAGATGCAAAAATTTTATGCTTTCACTTGTTTTTATTGACACCCATTATTATAATTATCAAAAATTCAAAATACTTTGTTCCGATTACTTTAACTAGTATTGTTCTCCATGCCAATTGTGTGGATCAGTGGATGTGTGAACTTTTTTTTTGGGTGCAGGAGACTGAAAAGTTTAAGGCTCGTCTTCATGAAAAGCTTTTAAAGAAAGATATATATGGTGGTTCTGTTAAAGATGTTCTTGGAATCTGTACCGAGGTAAGTCACTTATCTTTCTAACAATTTCATTCATAATTAAAATTTTTGATTTTGTGCCGATAATCTGATTCCTGAAAAACGTATGTATCCCCAATTTCAACGCTAGAAGAAAAGCTCATTCCAAGATTGGTTGGTGTTGACTCTTGAATATTCGTATACAGAGATATCCGATTTTTGAAAAAAAAATATATTCGTGGAATATTCGTGAATATCAGCGATAATTCATTTTATCTTTTGTATTATTGTCAAAACCATAGGTGAAAATATAACTGGTATTTGCAAATATTCCACGAATATGTCTGATTTTTCAAAAATCGGATATTAGTATGTACAAATATTAGAGTGTCTACACGAACTAATTTCAGCATAAGCTTTTCTTCTAGAGTAAAAAATGCGGATATATTTGTTTTCTCAGGAATCAAATATCCGCAGGAAATCGAAATTTCCCACTGTTGTCAAAACAATTTAGTGAACTCTAGATTGGTAGTTGATAGTTATTAATAAGAATAGGACTAGTTATTAACTTATTATATCTTTGATACCATTTTAGTATTCTTCAGGAATTGAAGACTAGAATTTTTTATTTTTTGGACGTGCCAAACATTATTTGTGCATTGATGTAAGTTAATGAATCTAGAGTAAGGGAAACATCAAGTATGCAATATTGTTCATAGCTATGCAGTTAAATATGTGAGTCCAGGGGTGAGCCTAGGGGAATATAGGTTGGGCATGACCCTAGGCGACATCAAGTGTCGTTTGGCAAAACTAGGCACAAACCTTGTTGCCCCTAAGCGTGTGGCATATGGGGTGAGCCTAGCACACTTTAACTGCATAATATCAGAGTGTTAGGTTTTGGGAAGTATGCAATGAAAACTATTATACATATTGGTAGTGCGCTTGTGTGAACAAGATGCAGATTACATTGTAAATTAATGGCTAGACGGATGTTGGGTGTTGGGCTAGATGTAAACCCAAAATTTATGTACTTTGTTGGTACTGTATATATGCATTTTCTTTTTAATTTGAAAATCAATGTCAGGCTGGACGGACACTTACATCTTAGTTGTACAGTAAATCAGCAGATATGGCTTCTTCAGTTTCTTCTAGAACAGAACGTTTAATTGCACATCTAGTAATAGTTATTTTTTTACACCCAAGCTGTGAATCGAAGCCACGCCAGGCTCCTTGAGTCGAAAGAGTTTCCCTAGGATTTCACTTTACTGCACTTTCATCTAGTTGGTTTGCTCGCTAGCATATGTAGAAAATTCAGTTGTTTTGGAGACTTATTTATACCTAGGTAAAGTTAAGCGATTGTTAGTATTTAAAATTTAAGGGCCATGTATATTCACTATGTAGGAACTCCTCCTAGGCTTCAATTTTCTGGTCAGAATTTCAAAATCCTCTTTTACTTGAACCAATTTGGCTAATGTAATAAAGAAAAGATATATCATATTTGTCTGGTGCATATGTTGCCTGAAACCAGGTCTCCCTTCCCTTTTACGTTTGTTGGTCAAGTCTCCTTGAGGTCATATGATATGACCATAAGCTAACTTCCCTGATTACCTATACAGAAATGTCAAAATGCTAGCTGACATTAAATTCAAATATGCTTGTCTATACTGGATTTTCAAGATTGTCTTAGAAATGTCTGAGTATACTATAACTTGACTGTAAAGTCATTGCATCCTATAACAATTTATAAAACCAATGCTTTTATGTGAGTTATGTTCACTAATTCAGTTTAGCTGAGAATTAATACATGCTGATGTGCTTGTTGTCGCGTACTTAACAGATCTTCAGTAATTTTCTACATACTGAATATGGAGGTCCAGGGACACTGTTAGTTGTTCCTTTCATTGACATGGCAGATACAATAAATGAAAGAGGACTCCCTGGGGGTCCACAAGCTGCACGCTCAGCAGTAGTCTGGGCACAAAAGCATGTTGATAATGATTGGAAAGAGTGGATTGGAGGCGAGGACAACTAGTGGGAAATCTTCTTTTAGGGATCATTTATCTGCAAGTGTATTTGGTTCAAGCGCGTGTAACTTGGAGCAAGAGCTTAGCGGAGCTTGCAGCAGTTTGATAGTACCCCACTTTGCTGCTGCTCATTCTTAGAAATGGTTTCCAAAAATTTGTCAAGTTCTGAAACCCCATTGTACCAAACATTATGAGGCAAGATTGTTACATTAATGTATGTGTATTGGAATGTTCAGAGAAATGACAGCAGATATAAGTATAAAATACAGTAATGAGAGCTTTTGTTGTTCAATCTTCTGTCATTTTTTGTTCCCCATATCATTTGCTTCAAATTTTATGCATATAATGCTAATCGGATCTCTCCTTTATGCATGAAAAAATAGGTTTTTTGGTAAGTGAACTTTCACTTTATTTTCACTTTGGTCAAATGAACATTTTTTTTTGCAACTTTACTTTTTTTTGCAAAATAAACAAAAATTAGGCATTTTGCTTGTTTTGCAAAATCAAATTACAACTTGTATTTTGCTTAACTTTTGCAAAAAAAACCAAAGTTCATTGTTTATTTTGCAAAAAAACAAAAGTTCTTTGACCAAAGTGAAAATAAAATGAAAGCTTATTGACCAAAAAAGCAATTCGTCCCTCTATTAACACAATGTCAAGTCGGTCACTCCTTTCAAAAATATATATAAACACTGAAAAGAAGGTATCATGCATTTGTACCTACTTGGCTTTCAAACTCGCAACAACCTTATTATGCCTAAATGCCTTCTTAAGTTAAAATGATAATATGGATCACAAAATGATCAACTAGGCTATGAGTTGTGACCCCAGATTGTGCAATATAATGACCAGCAAATTTATCTAGTTTGCTCAGTAACTAACCAACTATTGCATTAATGCATTATACAGGCAAGAGTAATGATTTGTAAAAAACTTCAAAATGTTAACATCTGTAACTCAGAAGAGCTAATAGAAATATTGGTTTTTCATCGAAGGATCTATCGGACTCTTCATTCTAAAGAGCTTCAACATGCAAGGGAGCTAATATGAACATTGTTTTCACCCAAAAATATACCCTGTAATTATAATTTACAAAATGAGTTCTCTTTCCTTTCAGGTATGAGGTTAATTCTTAATTAAGTTCTAGTTATAACTTCCATCGGTTCTTCTCAACAAGTTCTTCCCTGTCAATGAAACGCTCTAGCATATCCATTTCACGCAGAACTATGCAATCATCGTCTTTACCAAACCAATTGTAGCGATTCTTGGCAACATAATCATAGATAGCATCCCTCAATGGAGTTGGTACTATGAAAAGAGCACTAAGAGCTGAGTAGGGCAATGGCAGATAAGATGCAACTTTGAGCGCAGCTGAAAAATCACATTAACCATAAGAAACAGACGACTATTCAGTTTGTATATATAAGTAAATTTATCGATATGAGCCACCAAGTATATAAAAAGGGAATCAAGTAATGACAAGTAACAGTCAATTGAACAATGCCACTAATAATGCCTCAGAATCTGAGTACCACTATTCCCTGAAAAAATATAGCATTAGAGTAGTAGATTCTTCCACATATAAGATATAGGAGAATTTAAAATTAAAATTTGATTGCATGAATATGAACACTATTCGTCCCGTTCTTATATATCAGAATTCAATCCATACCACTTCCCACTAATTACTCTT
>JABWDY010034576.1:3183-14414 GCA_013358455.1 Thalictrum thalictroides | reverse complement strand
TTGTCTTGTGGTTTGCTTTCTTGCTTGTAGTATAGATTCATATGCTTGTTGTTTATCTTGTGGAACATCTCTACATCTCATCAAACCAATCTTCTAGTTGATTTGGATTGTGGTAGAGGAAAGGGTGAGAGTGCCTCTTTCTCTACTCACCCCCTCAACTCCACACCAAATCTAGAACTAGAAGTTAGACTACTTAGTTCTTTGATTAGGGTTGATCCAATCATCCTAATCTAGTTGAACAAGTGTCTAACGACTAGGAGGTTGAGGTGATATCTTGTAGAGATTTTAATCCAAGTCCATAGCTTTACTTTTCCTTTATGATCTAGCTTGTTAGTTGTTTTATCTTGTTGGGGTTTATCTTGCTAGTATATTGCTTAGCTTAATCTTTTATTCCGCATCTTGTTTGTCTAAGCATATCTAGTTGTGTTAGTCTTGTCTGAGTAAGTGACAGTTTACCTTAGTATTAGTTGTTGGGGGTGATCTTTGTTAAGTAATTTTTAAATACCCTATTCACCCCCTCTAGTATATTAGACACCATTGTGTAAGGAATATCAGTTTTAGTGTATTTTTAGGCAAAAATTGTTATTTTTCTTAGTGTTAATTGCTAATAAATTAGTTTAATGGTCTTGCATACAATGAATTACACTTAATTACAACATCCCAAAGAGAAAAACAACCATCCAAATAAGAGCAAGAGCCAACTAATCATAACTAAATGAAGCAGCAGATCAAGCATACATACATTATATATAAAGGGTTTTGAGATTTTTGGTCTTTGGTCATCATTTTTTGGGGGTATATTTGCGTTTAGTCAAAACTTTTTTTTTATTTGAGTTTGGTCACCACTTCGTCTCAGACTCGTTAATTGACCAAGTCAACCGTAAGTTGACTTTTGTCAAAGATACGTAAAATTCGTGAATAATACGTTTAAAAAAAATAACACTCATCTCGAGGAACATCAACAGTTTTTGGTTCATCCTCTCCAAAATTATTTCCTGCAAATAGGGACTAAACACAAATGTTGAATAAAAAGTAGTGACCAAAAAAACATATTTTTTCCCCAAAGTTGTTTCTATTGCAGAGAGCTTGGCCATTTCAAGACTGGTCGAGTGCCCTTGGCTTAACTATTCCTGCAGGACATGTAAGGAAGCAACAAACACTACTAATACAAACACTATAATCAAGCAATAACACTAATACAACAACACTCTGGGGGGTTGGGAATCTGGTTTACTAATAGATTGGGAATATGAGTGTATAGGTTGAGATATTGAAATATGTGTTGGCTGTGTTACTTGGGCTGCATAAACATCCACCAAAGTAGCATAAACACTACAATACTCCTTAGAAACAAAAATGGTGACTAAACGCAAATTAGCCCTTAAAAAGTGGTGACAAAACACCAAAATCTTTTTCTTTAAAATTTGGCAATAATTCTTTGACTAGGTCAAACTATGGTTGACTATTAGTTTTGACGAAGCAGAGACGGAATAGTGACCAAACTCAAATAAAAAAAAGTGGTGACTAAACGCAAATATACCCCAAAAAGTGGTGACCAAAGACCAAAACTCTCAAGGGTTTAAGTTGTATGAAAAATTCACAGACGAAAAAGTAATAAAAACAAGGAGATAATGGAGATTAACAAGTTCTCCATTTCTACTCTCTTACTGGTTTTTGTTTTCGCACACACCTTTGCAGCCAAAGTGGTAAGAAAGTTTGATTTCACCAACATTTTCTTCTGCTGCAAAATGTGTTTTTCTTCTATGATCTTCACCATTTTCATTACTACTGCAGCATTTCGGTGCACACAACCATGGTCCTGAGCCAACTTCAGTCCATTATGAACAAGCAGAGAATTCTCATCATGAATTTCTTGGATCCTTCTTAGGAGGGTAAGTTTTGTTTTAGCTAGTCTTTTGAGAATTTCTATTAATTAATCCCCTTTTTCTTTCTTGACGAGTTTTTACGAGAAATTTCTTCATCATGATTTTAAATTTGTAGGAAAGAGAAGGCAAAAAAGGCTATAATTAACTCCCACACAATGCTTTCACTGTAATGCTAGAACCCCAACATGCAGAGCAGATCTCAAGCAAGTATTACAATTTACAAACATGATGGCGAAATTGATGGCAGTTCATGCAACAGGTTCTTCATGATTTTCAAAAATTTGTTGTTTGTTTATGAACACAGTAGTCAAACGAGCTAGTTTATTTTATACGCGAGCTCAAACAACTTTCCCTTGGACATTCTCAGGAAGTTGATCTCAATGAGAAAGTATTACAAAAACTCTGTTAATGAAACAATGCGAAAATTGTAGATATTGTTTTAAAGCAACTGATGAAGACAAACATGGAACACACACTATCCACAGCGGGTGGTCGCTTTGTAACAGGCGTAAGCTATAACAATATAACCAGGGGAACAACAAAAGGTGGTGTCCCAAATGCTCGAGTGGCGTCATATAAGATCGGCTTTGGTGGTAGTGGTGGTGGTGGATTGAATGCCTGTGATATACTAAGGTAAGCAAATCGTTTTTTAAAAGACCAATAATTGTCCTTTCAACTACAATTCTCAAAGAAGAATGACGATAATTGTAGAGCTCCCATACATTCATCAGATCGCGTCTTTTCTTATGATATATACTTGACTTTACGAAAATGTGCATGTCAAGAAACCTCGGACATGTGGAAATTCAACATATGCCATGTAGTACTACCTAGATGGTCTTCTAATATGTCTAAGTACCTTAACTACTCAGAGTGACATACTCACATACAACACTTTTCTATAGATATAAAACCCTTCAAGACAGTGTTAAAATTTTCATCTAGTCCCACAAAGCAAGCAAGCACATACAATTTTCATCCCAATCATTAAAGAGAATCCAACTACCATTAAATCTACTAAGCATTCAAAAACAAAACTTACATGACAATGAAACTGAAGTAGACAGAAGTGGAGAAATTTGATGTTTCGAATAAATCCCTAAGTGTTGTTCTCGAAATATCCCAAATCAAATTCAAACGAAACGCAGAGAATAATAGAAGTACAAATCATGCACTCCATTCTTATGGAGCTTTAGCTTAGAGTTGAGAGCAAAACAATTCCAATATATATTATGCGCAAACTACAAAGTACTCAAATTTGATGTTTTGATTGAAACTTGTTTTCACTTTGCCTTTCTCAATGATTGCAGACAAACAACACCATAATATGCTAATGTGCAGAACTTGCAAATCCACAAAACAAGTAAGCATTTCATCAACATGTCAAAGATGGCAAATCAAGTTAAGTTATTAGTTAATTCATTATGTAATACCTGGATGCTTTTGAACAGCTATTGTGAAATTATAATAGAAATAGATGTTGCACTGACATTCCACACACAAGGAGGCAACATCCTTTAGGCTTAACAAAGGTTCTACTGTAGGTCAAAAATCTATTTGAGTGGTCTTTAAAAAATGTCTTAATTCTACGGATCCTAACAAGAAAATCACTAAATCTATCTCTCATGCACAACAACTCTACATCTATTCTACGGAATTGAGTAAAAACGGTCTCTCTGCCTCCTATCATGCACAGTCGTCGTGAAATTCCTAGACGTCCAACCATCAACGGCCTCAATTTCAAAGAGGTAGATATTCCCATTACTACCGACAGTTCTCCTATGCAACTTAAAAACTTTAGAAAGCTTCAGTTCAGTCCCCGGCCTTTTTGAAATTGTGAACAGTCACGGCATACCATGCCATAGTGGCAAATGTAGGAGATTGCAAGAATTTGTCACACTCTCACTACTAAACATGCGTAGGAAGACACTTACGCTGCCCATTCCTGCGTGGATAGCTAGGAGGTGCGCATTCTGGTCCATTTTCTATGTATTCTTCATAGGACTGAAATAATTTTATCTCCTCTTGGCTCCTCTTGTATGTTGTATGATTTTCATGTCAGGTTCAGGTTTAGGAGTAACGATAAGAGAGTATGCGTTTGGATAATAGATTTTCACTGTCAATGGACCTTAATTCGAAGCCAATTTGATTTAATTCAAATTACCTAGCTATGACACCATTAGAGAGCCATAGCCCATAGCCCACATTTTTATGGGCTAGGTTGTAAGGACAACCCAGAATGAGATCCAGTAAGAGTGCAAAAGTTGGTAGTAAGTAGCAACAGTGTCTTTGGCTTGGCACTTTCAGGCTAGCTAGTTTCAGCTTTAATCTCCATTTCTAGCATGCTATCTAATATTAACCTTTTATTATATTCGAGATTTTACTTAAATCATGATTTCCATTTTCGTTCCCGAAGTACGCACATAACCTATGCCGGCCAATATGCCATTTAATTTGCACATTACTCCCTTTGCCGCGCTGTTGTGGCAGAAAAAAAGAAGTGATAGAACTGACTTAAGTTTTGAAATTCTCTTGAGATCTTGCATCATTTCATTGGCATTTGCATGTTTATACAGCATCAACACATACATAAGCATTCATATGCTGCTACTTTTCTGTTGAGAAATAGTTGAGACATACATGAGAGTATATTACCCAAACTGGTATACCTTAAACCATATCATGCAAATAAAACTCTCATATCATAAAGAAACAGTTTCCCTAGCTCCTACATCTCTTTCAAACTGAAAAGGGATTTAAAAATAAAATTATCTAATCATGCTTACACTCCATTTCAACCTACCAACTTAACAACTCAGTTTCAGACATATATCATATCAATCACATGAGCATCATAAAACCATAAAGAGAATTACAGTACTATTTGTCTAGCAGGTATATGGATACTGCAATCAGAAGTTTCTTACAAACTAATGACAGTATTGGTAACTTTATGCTTTTATATATATGAGGAACCTGTCTTTCAATTCCTTTTGATTCTCTGACATATCTCTTCCTTTATCTCTGACATATATATCTTCACTCAACTAATTAACTACTTATAAAGAGT
Organism: Thalictrum thalictroides; assembly: GCA_013358455.1. Classification (NCBI taxonomy): domain Eukaryota; kingdom Viridiplantae; phylum Streptophyta; class Magnoliopsida; order Ranunculales; family Ranunculaceae; genus Thalictrum; species Thalictrum thalictroides. The sequence continues at coordinate 9,458 of JABWDY010034576.1, read as the reverse complement.
TGAGACCCTTTGCAGAAGAAACATGGGTGGTTTTCATAACTTGTTGGAGAAACTGAGACCCTTTGTTGGTTTAAAAAGCTGGGATTATTGTGTGCTTTGGAAATTTAGTGAAGACCAAAGGTTGATTTCTTTAATCTACATCTTTCTCTGTATCTTCTTCTTCTTTGTTTTATTTTTGAGTGTTGAGTGTTTTCTACTTACAGTTCCATTGAGTGGGTGGGCTGTTGCTGTGGTGGAGTTGATCACAATATTCAAAATGGTGGAGATGAGCTTCTGTTTTCAGTTTCTACAATGCTTTCATGCAAAGATGTGATGTTTCAGCACTCAAGAACTAAAAACTGTGATCTTCTATCCCAATTGCCCTCTTCTATGCCTTTGGATTCTGGGTACATTTTAACTTTCTTAGTTCTTCTATATTGCTCTTTCTTTGGATGAAACCATGACCACTTCTCTAAAATAGATTTAACCTTTAAATACAGGATTCATGGTCATACATTAATATCAAACCAACCTAGATGGATAAATCTTCCTGATTTCCCCAACTCAAATGCTTCAGATGTGAGTATTTTTTTTTCTTCTCTCTGATGCCTTGTATGCTTTCTCTTTTCTGCATTACTGACTATGCGCATTTTACATTATTTAGCAGGAAACAGTCGGAACGAAGGTTCTAATTCCGGTGTTTGGAGGAGTACTAGTAGAACTCTTCATAGCTAAACAAGTAAACCTTTCTTCCTCCTTTAACGCCTTCGTTTCGTTTGTATCAGAATTAAAATAATTAAAAGCATATTACACACTCATTTCGTGGTCACTAAAATTTAGGATTGTTATTGTAAGGACTAGGCAATCTTTTCATTTCAATTTTCTAATAGTTTTAAGTACTAAGCTCTATTTATAAATTTCTCACAGGTGTCTGAGGATTCAGAGCTCATACAGTTTGTGATGACTCAATGCAATGTGCCATGGGATCAAGAGGCAATGAACACTCAAATGGATGGATATGCTATGAATGACAATGGGATCATTATTGGAAACGAGTCAAAACTGTTTCCATCTAATGTGTTTGATTTGAAAACCCCAAGCAACCTATGGGCATCCCCTACATCAACAACATCAGATAATCTAAATCTTCCATGGGATGTCTCTCTTGAACAAATTCGCGCATGCAATTCTCCAATGAACTTCTTCAATGGACTTGGGCAGCAATTTCATTCGACTTCAGAAAACCGGCTTAAGAATGATATAGGAGGATTCGAAGGCTCGGCAGAATCAATAATGTCTGATAGGCCAACAACTTTTAATTCCTCTGCAGAGCAAGGCTTTCCTGATTTTGTTCCACTCCATCAGTCCCTTGTGGGAAACAGTAGTAGTTTGCATCCATCTGTTGATTCTTGTGTGACTAAGCAACCTAGTACTGAAAAAGACTCAATTAAACAAGAGAGTGGAAGAGCAGATTCTGGTTCAGACTGCAGTGATCAGAATGAAGACGATGATCAGAAAACTGTTGGAAGAGGTGGGAAACAACACCATTCGAAAAATCTTGAGGCTGAAAGGAAGAGGAGGAAGAAGCTCAATGATAGGTTGTATGCTCTAAGAGCTCTCGTTCCGAAAATTTCTAAGGTATGATCTAATCCAATATCTTACACATAACATTTCGCCAGATTTAATATCAAACTCTAGTCACTTCACCGATTTATAGGTGCTTCATGCCCTGGACTACTTGACGTAAGTCAACTGCTATGACTTATACACGCACAAATACTCTTTAGAAAGTCGACTTTCATGCCAACTGTTAAAAATGTCTCTAACTATGAAATGTTGGCGATGATGCATGATATCAAGATGGACAGAGCATCCATTCTGGGTGATGCAATCGAATTTGTGAAGGAACTGCAGAAACAGGTGAAAGATCTTCAAGATGAACTTGAAGACCCGTCAGATGAAAATGGTGATAAGAACACAAGCAACAATGGTGATAAAAATGGCATTAGTCCTGGCGCCAAATCTGAACAAGATGAATCTTTTGAGGGTATAAAACTTGGAATAACAGACCAAGGAACTCGATGTTCCTCCAATGGAAAAATAACCAACTGTATCAAGCAAACCGAAGATTTCATGATGGCTGACGAGAAACCACGTATGGAGGTACGTAACATTTTTTTACAAAGAGTATACTCAATTCAGCTATTTTGTTTAGCTTTTTTCTCACTTGATAACTTGTGATTGAAGCCTCAAGTAGAAGTTACACCAATAGATGGGAAAGGATTCTACCTTAAAGTGGTCTGGGAGCACAGACCAGGTGGATTTGTTAAGCTGATGGAGGCCATGAGTTCACTTGGCCTAGAAGTAACTAATGTTAATGTCAATACATTCAGAGGCTTGGACAAGAATGTGTTCAAAGTAGAGGTGAGTTCTATTTTCTATTAGAATAGCCACAAATTATTCTAGTTTCGTTAATGATCGATGTATTTTGTAACAGAGGAGAGATAATGAAATGGTTCAACCAGACTTTGTTCGGGATTCTTTGCTTGACATAACTCGCAGTCCAATTGGAGGATATTCGGAACCTTTTCTAGTCTCAGAGAATGGAAGCAATTTGGATTATAATCATCCCCAGCAGGCTAATCCACACCGTCACCGCCATCTAAACTCCCTCAACTTCCAAGCATAGATTGCCCTTCTGACTGAAACAAAGCACATTGGTGCAATGGTTGTGTTTACTTTTAACTCTTTGCTATGATACAGTTGGTGCCAATAAGAATCTTCCAATAAAATAGCTATCAAACAAGTTGAAAATTTTCTTGTTACATCAACTCTCATTCTTATCAGCAAGAACCATTAGTTAAGAGTGTCATCAGTGGTACAATCTTGACAGTCTTAAATTTGCCGGCATTATTCAGATGCTCATTCTCCAACCTGCACGACCATTGAATTTATTCTAGGTTAAACAGTTATATGTAGATAAAGATATCTTATTATTGTATATAAGATTGTAAGAACACTTCTGCATCTGCGCGCATGCAGTACTGAAAGCCTATTTCACCTGCAAAAATTCCACTGCCCACGTCCGATCCCTTCAAGGACTGCTAAATTAGCCCAGTCACTCGGTAATCCTTCCAGGTTATCAAAACTAGAATGAAGAACAGTGTGTAGCCAAGCTAGTGAAGTCTAAGAGCAAGGTTAAGTCCCTCCAAAACATATTCAAACTATAACTACTTATCCAAAATTACAACGTTAAAGAGTATAACCAAAATAATAGTATTTTGCCTGGTAAATTTGTATCAGTTACAAACAGATCTATGTAGATATCAGAAAGATTACTCCATACCGTATCTGTTATGGAAAACTTATACTTGTTAAGGAAAACACACATTAAAGTTTACTCCATACCATACCGTACGTTCTTCTTCATCATGGCATCTAATACCAAGAATTGTCTGCTATTCTTTTCTTATGGTTAACTGTTTTTGCTGCTATATTTGTTCTTCATGAAGGTGGAGAGAATCCAATAAATAACAGACCAAAGCAGAATGTGGATATCTATGTCAGACCATGTACGGAACTTGAATGTCAATTTAATCCTCCTGCTTGGAGTAAATGTTGGTGTTGCCTCTTAAGGAAAATGCTTGTTTCGTTGACAGACAAAATTGTTTAGATATGTGCCATAACAACAGCAGCAGTGACATTAGAAGCAGTAGCAAATGTGCCACCGAAAGACCCACAACATTGTACTTCCCTTACTAAACATATATACAACTTTGGACATAACGGAAACAACTGTAGATGCAGCAGCATTGCCATGATAAAGCCCCCATCATATTGTACTTCCCCTGTATCTATATGATTTTGCAAAATACAAATAAGCAGCCAACTCAAATGCACTAAGTCCTGCAAGAAGCCAATAGAAGTAATCTAGATGTGCGCGGTTGAGATTGTTTGAAAACCAACTATCTTGTCCAGCCTCACTAGTTGCCATCTCGATGACAGAGATGAGAAAGCTACTAAGGAAATTCCCTACCCCAAAAACGCTTAAATAAAGGGCAAGACCCAGGCTCTTAAGTCCATTCGGCACCTGATCATAGAAGAACTCCTGCAGACCAACCAAAGTAAACACATTGGAAATTCCTAACAAGATATATTGAGGAGCCAATAACCACACACTCATAGGAACTGTTGCGGTTGGAATGTCAGCTAGCCCTGAATCTTGAGCAATTTTAAGCCGTTGTGTCTCTATTAGAGCCGCCACTACCATTGAGGTCACAGATATAAACATGCCACAACCAATTCTCTGCAGCATTGTTATCCCTGATGGTTTACCAGTGATAGATCTTGCAACAGGAACAAAGATTCTATCATAGATGGGCATGAAGAGAACGATAGATAGGTTCATAAAGTTCTGGAGGGTAGCAGCTGGTATCTTAAAGTTGGATCCTATTGACCTGTCCATAGTGCTACCTTGTTTCGTGAAAAAGGTTGAGAATTGCGCAAATACAATTGCATAGAGCAAACATGTAGCCCATATTGGAACCAACCGCAAAACCATCTTGGCATCTTCCACCTGACTTGCACTACACACTTCCCAATCTTTTCCGAAATCAACTGAATTAACAGATTCTGCACTCAATGCCTTGTCAAGAAACCTGTCATACATTTTCATAAAATGTTAAGACTTAATGAGGTATACCTCCGGCATACCAAAATTTAAGGAGAAATTTGGTCAAAAGCCCCCACATTTTGTCCAGGTTTGGCCATATGACCTAAACCCCCTTTCGTTAGCCCCCCGATTTCCATCCAGTCAAAAAAAATTCCATTTATACCCCTGGTTCAAAATATTAGCCTAAACCCCTCCCCCCACCCAAAATAAACATCTTTTTCAGTTTCAGAAGATCAAACAGTTTATTCATCTTACCTGAACTGATGATCAGACGTTGTTTTTGATTCCTCTAATGCAATGAGAGATGAAGTGGCAGTTCTGCGATTTCTAGCTGCTGCAACAAACACTTGAGCAATTCTTACAAACGGACTTTTCTCATCCTCTCTGAAATTGTAGCGGTAAGTGTTGGTTCCCAGCAAGAAAACAACAAGTGCCACTGCCATAGAAAGACATGGAATACCAAACCCAAGTCCCCAGTTCAGGTTATCTTGAATGTAGTTCAAGACACAAAGTGTAACAATAGCACTTGCACATAAACCAAAATACCACCAGTTAAAAAATGAGCTCTTGGACCTGCTCTCCACTGGATCTTGGTCATCAAATTGATCAGCTCCAAAAGCCTGCACACAAGGTTTGTGCCCTGACTGTGCAACTGCTACGAGATACAAAGAGAAGAAGAAGAAGACGACTTGCAAAATCGAAGGAGATGAGCAGGAAGTGTTGTTCTCATTGTCCGGACAATCAAGTGAGCTTGGAAAAGGAAAAACAACTGAGAGTGTTAACAATCCAAGAGCCTGTTAATGCAAATTAAACACAATAAGTAACTCTATATCATGGATTAATTAACTTTCATATATGACTGAATGCAGCCTAAATGACGATAACAATGATCCTGACTCTAATAACACTATATATGGACTAAAACAATGAAAATAACAGTAGTTTTTGTCATCTTCATCAATGATGCTTTAGTAATACACAATTTAACTTCACTAGTAGAGTACCTTACTTATAACCACTTCAAGGTGTCAGCTGACCTGCATGCTAATAATAAACCTTACTGATGATCTAGTCGACTAATCCATGATTCCTTAACTAATTATAATCAATATCACTTATCTGTTTAACTTAATTACATGTGTACTTCTATATATCCATCAAAAGTTAGGGTGAATCACCAAATGTTTGTCTTTCTTTAGTAATGTTGAAGTTTCATAGAACTTGCACATTGCAGTGTCCTTAACAGTAATATGTTCTGATTGAATTCCTAGCAAGTACCAAGACAAGCAAACTTTTCAATAACCTTATGTAAAAAAAAAAATTCTTCACTGTGCCAATGAGCTCTTCTAAAACTTCACACTAAGAGTTTCTATGACACAATATCTAAGTCCCAGAGAGACATGTTACACATAAATGTTTCTCACTGGTCTGGTTTCTGTTTAAAAAACTGAAATGTCTATAAATACTGCTTCGTAGAGATAGATATTCACAAAACTATCAACTTTGTCGAATTTATCATTTCGGTGTGGGTTTTGTGGGACAAATAAAAAACCTACATGTATGGGAGCTGTTAACCTAAGTAGGACCTAATTAAGTTTTATCAATAATTAAAATACACATGGCG
>JABWDY010034556.1:4968-30119 GCA_013358455.1 Thalictrum thalictroides | reverse complement strand
AAAAATTTGAATTTTGAGATTTTTTTTTTTGCTGACACCCCAATGTTGAGGTGGGGTTTGGGTTTAATGAACTTTGATTAACTACCCACATTGGCTAAACACTTGGATAAAAAGTGTAGAGTGAGTGTGTTTTATAAATTTTTTATTTTAGTTCAATTTTTAGTGTTGGGTTAATGTGAAATGTGATTTGTTTTGTTTCGTTAGTGCTAGAGAGATTAATAAGGGTGATGAGATAGCATGGTATGCAGATGGAGATTATACTGTTCGAAATGAGTTCAATTCCTCGATTGGTTATGGTTTCGGTCAGTAACAAATTCTACTTAAAATTATCTATTCTCTTTCTATGTTTTTATGTATAATTGTTGTATATGTGTCTTTTAATCCACACCTCAACACGATTTCCCTATTGTACTGTTCTAGCTTTTACATTTTATTGATTTTTTAATTAAAATGTCGGCATTTGTTATCAAATTTGTTTTCTATCGAATGGTAGGAATTGGAATTCAGTTCCGAGCTTTCCAGTTATAATTGAAAATAAATTTTACCATAGCTCTACATTATTGATGCATCATGAATTTTTTTGTCACTAATTGTCTGATACTGTCACACAGTGCCTTTTTTTAATAACTTTATTTAATTATTCTTTTCCTTTTGGGGGGTATTAAATTATTAATATCACATTTATTCGTCTGCACAGATAGAGTATTTGGGCCAGCTACAACCACTCGCCATGTTTATGATGTTGCTGCTCAGCATGTTGTAAGTGGTGCTATGGGAGGAATTAATGGTAAATTTTCTTTATTATTTTGCACTACTAATCTTCTGGTTGATGAAGTAAACCGATTGAAAATTTTGGTGAAAGTCTCGGTAGCTGAATAGGTCTGTCCTGTTTTGCGGATTACAGTATCACATACTCTTTAAACTAGAGCGCAGTGTGTATACTGCAATTTTTCTTTTTACACACACTGGTAGTTAAGATGCTCATTCAGTAATGACATTGGTGACACAAGACAGAGGATACTATCTGTTTATATATAGTACGGAAAATAACAAACTATTTATCATTATTATATTGATGCATGAGTTATGGCTACTACTATTTTGAATAAATATGGTCAGAGCCAAAAATTCTTCAAGGAGATTGCCTTAATAAGAAAAAATTATAAGCATAAAGCATAGAGTTCAATCTGAATAAAGGCTACCTATCAAAGTACAAATAGAGTTCCTTCTGAAAATAAAAGATAAACCATTCTCTTCCACCTGACAAAATCAAAATATTGTCTTTGAGTTTACGATCTTTGCTCTCGCCTGTGCTAACAGGTGATGTGTATCAGTGTATCATAAATTGGGTAGCATTATTGTATTTATGGTTTGGATCTTTCTAAAAGTTAATAATTTGTATTTGTTTTCTTGTTTAAAGGGACAGTATTTGCGTATGGTGTTACGAGTAGTGGAAAAACTCATACGATGCATGTAAGCTCTTCTGGTGTTTTTTCACTAAACACAACTTCTTGCAAGGGGGATGTACATGGATGGCAACCTCTACTGATTATTCATGATTGTATCGTTCAATTGTGTTGTAGGGAGAGCAGAAGTCACCCGGAATTATTCCATTGGCAGTGAAGGATGTCTTTGGCATTATACAAGAGGTTGTGTATAAATTTTGTTACAGTTAATATGCTTAATGTACACCCACCTTTTGTAACTAACTCAGGGTGGTCATATGCCTCAGACGCCTGGACGGGAGTTTCTTCTGCGCGTTTCATATCTGGAAATATACAATGAAGTAAGCAATGTTAAGTTTTGTTGTATACAATCTTTGTGGATAATAGAACCTAGTCCTAATGCTACCAAAAGTTTGAGAAGATTTGTGAAAAATTGGCCCCTCACTTAAACATTCCACCTGATGTCAACTTAAAAATCTGCACAATTTCAGCACTATTGTAATTTACCAATGTCTGGATTACTCCAGCGTCCAGCACCATCTAGGTTGGCTGCCGGTCTAAACTTCAATAGAATAAACTAGCTTGGTTATTTGCATCTTCAGACTTATACACTGATATGTTTTATTTTCAGGTTATCAATGACTTACTTGATCCAATAGGACAGAACCTACGAATACGGGAAGATGCTCAGGTACTTCTCTTCATATAGTGAAATTAGTTAACTACATATGAGTGACGACTTATGTAACCTTTTCCACCTGCTAATTGTAAATTTACTCTCCTAGAAATTTCTCTCTTTAAAATCAGTGGAGATGGCCTGACCATTTGTGCGTAGAGCAACAGTAACCTTCCTAGAACTTAGAAGTTTACAAGTCGAGGGTTCCAAATGAGTGAAAGTAGACTATAGTTGACGTGAACTTCATTGTAAGGCAACTTTTAAACTTCAAACCTAAAATGTTTCTGTAGTATATAATCCTTTCCAATGTCAGGAAGCTTGTAAGAGCGTTCTACTTTTAAAGGAGTCACAGCATCAATGGAGCAACTGGCCATGTGTATCGAAGGGCTCTTGTTTATTCTTATCTGTGGTGCATGAGGAGACTAAGATATTCTGTTTTAAACATTTTGTGTTTAGATGGGAATCTATCTTGAGATGATTTGGGCTGTTGGGTTGTTTGTTTATGTTGGTATAAGTTTGATTATATGTTTGTGATTGTTTATGTTGCATCATTTTTCTTTTCAGTTGTTTTTTCTCTTGTATTGTTGATTATCTCATCCACATTTCCCTTCTACTGTTTTGCATGTTATATGAAAAGGAGTGTTTATTATTGGCAGGGAACCTATGTTGAGGGAATCAAAGAAGAAGTTGTTCTATCTCCTGCTCATGCCCTTTCTTTAATAGCATCTGGTGAAGGTACATACAGAAGTTTTGTTATCTCAATAAAGAGAGCTCAGATATGCCTGTGTTGAAGAGTACTCATTTGTATATCTTGATAAAAAAAATAATCATATTTTTAGTAAATTTATAGGACACTTCCGCATCTGCTTTCTCTAGTTATTTGCTATGGCTATTTTTGATCTCTTCTGGAATCATGGTTTCACAAACTATTGTAGTAAATCTTTCCTCTTTTTCAATCTTCCATATTTTTATTTGTTTGTTTTGTTTTCACTGTCTTGCTTGGACCTTTAACTTTGTTTGACACAAAATTTCAATGTTGTTGCAGAGCACAGACATGTGGGTTCCAATAATTTTAATCTTCTTAGCAGTCGGAGTCACACTATATTCACCTTGGTAATCCTTCTTGTTGCTATTGACTAAATTTTTAATAAGTCCAATTGTCCTGAATCCTTCCAATTATAAGGGTACTGATCTGTCACATTTATTTGAGAGGTGGCTCTTTACTTACTTAGTACCTATTGTGTATTTATTTGTTATACATTCTATTTGGTTAAGTTTAAAATTCTAATTTCCATATATTAATAACAAACATAAAATGAGATAGTGTTTTGTCTTTGTTATGGTTGTATTGATGTCATTCTGTCTGGTGCTTTATAACAAGTATGTATAGATTAGAAAGTAGGCTGATGATTTGATGTATTCATCAGACAATTGAAAGCAGCCCACGTGGTGAAAATCAAGGGGAGGAAGATGTGACATTGTCCCAACTGGTACATGCTTCTAGTCTTAGTCAACTCATTGTCTGAATTATTTGTAGCCAATAGAGATAATACATCAATTTCTTTTATATCTTTCCCAGTATATTGATTTTCAGAAAATCTTGTTTTAGGTTATTTTCGTAAACTGAACTCTCTACAGAATTTAATTGATCTTGCAGGTTCCGAAAGTTCCAAAACCGAGACTACTGGATTACGAAGAAAAGAAGGATCATACATAAATAAAAGCTTACTTACACTTGGAACTGTATGTGCTCCTGTTTTCTTATACTTGTTAGATTCTGGTTAGCATGTCTTTGTTGCTATTAAAAGTATATTTTGTCTGTTAACTGTATTGTATTCTCTGAAATCACTTATGCAACTACTAAATATTGTCATTTATAGAAGTATATTTCTGCTCACTATATCGTTTCCATTGTATAATCTTATGGCTGCATTACTAGGACTTGTGGGAGTGTAAAATTAAGAAGACTAGTGATTTACTAAATTTGGTTCTCTGCAGGTGATTTCCAAACTCACAGATGGCAAGGCTACCCATGTTCCCTATCGAGATTCGAAACTAACGCGCTTATTGCAGTCTTCTCTTAGCGGCCATGGACGGGTTTCTGTAAGTAAAGTTCATCTGCATTGATTCTTGAAGCTATTATCCATGTTTGCACATTTCAATATTTTGGGGACCGACATCCCTCCCTTATTGATTGCAATTGAGTAACATGCCAAACAATAATTACAAAGACTAAAAAAAGGAAGAAAGAGATTGCATTATGCAAGGAAAAGATAAGATACCCTCTCACTCTATGATCTATATGCGGTGTGAGAATTGAACTTTTATGGGGAGGTTTCTGAGAGCAACCAAACAGAACTATAAAGTTAAAATAATATTTTCATATAATCCCCCATTGGTGAATCGTAGAGACGCTGTGTGTTTAGCATGGATTATAAGTTCATCGTTCTTGCTGTTGTTGCATTCCTTTTTCTGTTCGTTGAACTAAGTCTTGGTTATGTTTATATATATTATTTCTCCAGATTATTTGTACTGTTACTCCAGCCTCTAGCAATACTGAAGAGACACACAATACACTAAAGTTTGCACATCGTAGCAAGCACGTGGAAATTAAGGCTTCTCAAAATAAGGTAAGATCGTTTATATATGAAGAAAACCTGGTGTATAAGGCACATAAATTACTGACTATTCAAAAAAAAAATGCATAGAAACTACTAACATTTTGTTGTTCACACGGTCACACTACATGGTATATGTTTTGTTGGCCAAAATAGCGTCCTTTGTGTGAGCAACAAACTTTCGGTGTGATCAACAATGGAAGCTGCTATTTGTAAAGAGCACTCAGTGATTTTCTTTCCAAGTTTTATGTATGGGAATTTTTACCAAGGCTCATTATTTTAAGTTTTTAACTATCATACCACTTTCAGATAATAGATGAGAAGTCTCTTATAAAGAAATATCAGGGAGAAATTTCCAGTCTTAAACATGAGCTTCAGCAATTGAAACAAGGCATGATGGAGAAGCCATATCTCATTGCGCCTAGGCAAGAAGATCTCGTTAATTTGAAGCTTCAGGTTTGTGTGTGCTCATCTTATGAAATCAAAGTTGACATTTACTGTACATGTTTTGTTATTAAGTACACCTTTTCAATGTTGTGGATACCTATATAGTCCCACAACTCACTTGGGTTGAATATAATGATGTAATTTTGTAATCCTGACACTTTGCATGTTTCTATAGCTGGAGGCCGGTCAAGTTAAACTACAATCAAGATTAGAAGAGGAGGAGCAAGCGAAGGCAGCTTTAATGGGGAGGATTCAACGGCTGACAAAGTTAATCTTAGTTTCCACGAAAAACACAATATCCTCAAGCATTGCTGAAAAGCCTGGCCATAGAAGAAGGCACTCCTTTGGAGAAGATGAGGTGTTTATATATAATATAGAAATTTCATATGCATACAAGAAAATTCTTCATATGTTTAGGCTAATTAATCAGGAAAGAGAATTTTAAAATTTTATTGCATAATATTACATGCACATATGTGTGAGACCTATATTCCTCTGTACTCAAACATCCACTGATGGTGCAGCTAGCATACTTGCCCGACAGAAAAAGAGAATACTTGATTGATGAAGATGCCGCTAGCCTTGATTCAGAATTTTCACTGGAAGGTAGATATGATACCACTAGTATAGATGATCTAGTTAAAGATGACAAACGGAATAGAAAGCGGGGAATGCTCAGCTGGTTCAAACCACGAGTGAGTTTGTTTTTACTGTTTCTTTCATTTAATTGTTATAATAATAATAATTGTAAAGTATCATATCACAATCTCCATATCATCATCGGTGTCTCATCTACTTATGATTAGGGGCTTAGGGCTACACATTTCGATGACCTCTTGGTCAAGTGGCATTGAAACTGAACTCCGTTCTTGTGGTGGTGACAAATCATAATTTAACTGATGTATTAAATGATGGCAACTTAAATCTGTATTTACTATGTTGTATTCAACTGACTTCTTGTGCAGAGGCCAGAGTCCCTTTCTGGATTATCTGTTAGTGTTGATAGTGAGAGCTCTTCACCTACATCCTCTTTACAAGCGTCCCAAAAAAAAATTCTATTAAGTGAGAAGAATGGGCGGAGAAAATCAGTGAATACAAGGGCTGATGATCCTTCACTCATCGAATCAACCCAAGCAGGTGACTTGTTTAGTGCAACTGTCAGAGGACACCATCTATCACTGGTTAGATAACTTTATATTCCTGGTCAGCAATTTATATTCCTGGTCAGCAATTTATATTCCTGATATGTATTTGACCTCTGAATGGCATTCTTACAGACTGGGAGTACTATTACGGATCAAATGGATCTACTCGGTGAGCAGGTCAAAATGCTGGCTGGTGAGGTGGCGTTCTGTACTAGTTCTTTGAAACGTTTATCAGAGCAAGCAGCCAGCAACCCTGGAAATTCTCATCTCCAGGTAAGTGAGCTACCTGTTTTCTTGGCGGATTATGTTGTAGCTTTAGTTTATTGATGGTTGTCTTGTTTAAATAGGAACAAATGCAGAAGCTCAAGGACGAAATTAGTGAAAAGAAGCTTCAAATGCGAGTACTTGAAAAGCGAATGATTGGGTCAATTGAGACTAATCCGCTTACATCTAAAGACATTGAGATGTCTCAGGTGAGGGGATGACATATTCTGAGAAAACTTAACCAAAACCTTGCATTTCTGTCGTGTCTTTAAGAATATGGATCTACCTCTATATATCAAACTCTGGCACTTAATTTTCTATTTCTTATTATAATTTTTTTTCCTGACAGTGAATTATGCCTTCTCGCAGGCTCTGTATAAGCTTGCCACTCAACTAAATCAGAAAACTTTTGAACTTGAGGTTAGTTAAGTATCTTGTTCGCTTCCTTCTTATGGTTGGATGAAGAAATGCCAGTGTTATTGTACTAACCATGTGTTGTCCTTGTTATGAAATGAATCCTAAAGATTAAGTCAGCAGATAATAGAATCCTTCAGGAGCAGCTGGAGATGAAGGTACTCTTTCAAAGTTTTCCCTTTATCAGATTGAACTTAATGTATGTACTAACTGGCTTTTATTAATTTCTCAGATATCTGAGAATGCTGAAATGCAGGAAACTATTCTTTTGCTAAGGCAACAGCTTGATTCTTTAATGGATAAAAGTTCTAAACATGCATATGACGATATAGCACCCAAGAATCATTTTGAAGATCCCTCTAGAGATAACAATAGATGGAATGATGGCTTTGGTTCACATGAAGCATATGTTGATGGATATACACCTACAAGTGTTATAAGCTTGAATGGCATATTCTCGCAGGAAGGTTCCAAAGGATGTAATAGTGACAGGTCTTCAAATTCTCAAGTTCTTGTGCAAGTAAGTTCTTCACCTTCGTTACTGATCTCGTTAATTCAAATCACCCTGCAATTTTTCTCTCTCCAGTATACAGATGGGTGCAAAGTTGCACTATTCATTCATCTTTTAATGTGTGGGACATGTGTATTCATTACTTTATTCTCTGGTATTAGGCCACTGAATTGGAGAATTTGAAGCAAGAGAATGTGAGACTAACAGAAGAGAAGGATGGGCTTGAAATTCACGGCCAAAAACTGGCAGAGGAAGCTTCGTATGCCAAGGAGTTGGCTTCAGCTGCAGCAGTTGAGCTTAGAAGTTTAGCCGAAGAAGTCACCAAACTTTCATTCGATAATGCAAAATTAACTGGTGACTTAGCTGCGGTAAAAGAATCGGGTATCTGCAAAGGCAATTGTTGTCATAGTTGCACTCTGACTGATGGGAAGCAGACTCACAACTTCAGTATACTTCCTGATACATGTCCGAGAAAACCAGAGGATGGGATATTAGTTGAGGAGTTGCAAAAGGAGCTTGTAGGTAGATGCCAGAGAGAAGCTTCTTTGGAGGCTGCGTTATGTGGGAGAGATCAAAGAGAAAGTGAGTTGCTAAAACAGCTGGCCGAAGTGAAACAGCATGAGGAAGCATTAGAGAATGATCTGGCAAACATGTGGGTGCTGGTCTCAAATATGAGAAATAATGGTGGTCCAGAGGAGCTTTCATTTAAAGAAGCACATACATCCAATATAATTCGAACTGGAGAAAATACCTTTCCTGAATCTTATCACCGTTCAACTAAATTGCCTAATGTAGATGATATTTGTGATAACATCGATGGATTAAGTACTTTGGAAGAAGTAAGACTTGGTTTTGAGATAGAAAAGAAAAGGTGCAAGGAGCTAGAAAGCATCATTTCTAGATTGAAGGTAATTTCTTTATTAAATCACTGATACTTGTATTCTGATTGGTTCCAACTTCACTTACTATTATTATCATGCTGTTTAGTAGTTATTACTATTGAAATACTTCTGAACTTTTTAGTTCTTTTAACTTTTGTGTAAAAAGAGTGGGGAACCTCTGTTTGCATTTCCTTCTGTCCAATAGATGAGATAACCAATATCCTTACAATCAACATGTATGATAGATAAAAACATTGAATTATAAAAAGGCTAGCAAGTTAACTGTGTGGTTATGGATAGATCATTTCCTAAAGAATCTTATCAATATTGGTAGTGTTAAAATTTTTACTTAATATAGCTTTTTTTTTGTCTTTTGCTTCAGAGTGAAGATCTTTTTGGTCTAGATATCAGTACTCTAGAAGAACTGCAGGACCTTCATGTTGAGGCTATAACCAAGATCTGCCATGCCAAGGTACTATCTCCATTCAACTTCTTGACTATATGTAAGATATGATAACAGTAACTGCTGGTAGCTCCGCACTTGAAAAAAATATTTGACGGGTGGGGGGAGATCATAGTGGCAGATCTAAGGTTTGAAGAATTACAGAGCAATAGTTTTAGTTTTCTCGTTAAATGATACCACTAACAACTTTGAACTTCTTCGCTTTGAGAGATCAAAAGCAGGAAAATGATAGTGCTTTTATATTAGTTTTGCCATCGCATCATAGTATTATACAGATGGCTATAAATTATAATGACGATGTTTATAGTTCATCTGTTTCAGATCTGATGAAATACTTTCTACTCACAGGTACTGAACTCGTGATTACCATCACACAGATGGAAATGTATTTGTACAGATGCAGTTGATCATTTTTTGAGCCACTCCTTAATGTTATATATAATTGAGGTGCATACTCCTCTACCAAACTATGTAATATTCAGCTAAAAATCGAAGAAACAGTAGGCATGTGTCTTATTTTCTTTCTTAACAGTACCCATCCATAGTTTTTACAATGTAGCCTAAAACAGAAAACAAAGGGATCACATCCCCATTTTGACTATATGTATATATAACTACATCAAACCTGTAACTAAACCTATCTTTATTTAATCCAGTGCTGTTATAGTTCTTCATTAGCTGCAGGAAGTTGTTCAGTTAAGACATCCATGTTGGTTGTGTACTCCTGAAAAAAGTCTTCGTCATCACGATCCCTGCTGTCCAATAAACAGAAAAAAGATTTGCATGATGAGAATGCCCTTTTGTCAGCCACACATAAAAGGAAGAAAATCACTATAGGACTGTTCCAGACTTGGGAAGCCTGTTGCAATCTTTAGGAGCCCATCCTATCTGCTGCTTCTCATTGTCATAAATCACAAGTAGATCTTGAAGTGAAATATCTGTGTACATTGATACAAAGAAATGGGACGCCATTAAACTCAATGATCAAAGCTCTACATTTCTCAAGTTTTCATACTTAGACAAAATTTCTTACCCCCAATGATATTGAGATTTTCGAGACCTACTTCATTGCCATTTAGAATGCCCAAGCAAACGTTTCCATTTGACTAACAAAAGGAAAAGAGTTAGAATGAATCAATGAACTGAGTAATGTGGGTTTTCTTTCCTCTGTTAAAAAAATTTCAAGTAGTCCTTACTGTTATGATCAGATAAGCTTCAGGGGGTATAACAAACTGAGCTCTCTTGCCAAAGCTTAAAGAAACTGGAGTGAAGTACTTCTTGACATCTTGAACAGATTTGAATGGTTTTGTACCTTTCCAGCAGACTGGGAGTGCTTTATCATCCACTACCTTCAGTGGCATTTTAGTTAAATCTTTCCTAACCTGATAACAAAAAATGGCATTAGTTGTTTCACTCTACCTGATTAGAGGAAGAGGAACAGAGGAGGAATTAAAGATTCAGTTCTTGTAATCTGACTCACTGAAGAAATGAAAGCTTGGTAGGCTTGCAAGTTAAAATAAGTGTAGGAACTCCCCGTGTCAAATATCACAAGAAGCCCTTTCACACCTGTAGACTTTGTTCCATAAACAAGTTCTGCAGGGCCTGGGGAATAGTGCTTGCTGAATAAAGAAGAAGATTAGATCAAGGGCAAGAAAGGACAAGATCAATTCTTTATAAACAAGAGAAATGGGTATGTGGTTGAGCTTACTCTGAGGAACTACTGCGGCTCATTGGTGTCCAAACTACTCCTGATGATGGTACAAGAGCATCACCGAAAGCGAGAAAACCTCCTCCTCTCCCACTGATGCAGTGCCCAATCACATTTCGTGTTAGACCCAACTTACGGAGCTGAGACACAATGCTGGAGTCCCCATTGCCAAGGCCAAGAACTCCATCTGTTTTAGCTGCTGTTGGGTTGGGAACACGTTGGTCATATCCACATCTGCACATTTGAAAATTCAGAAATAAAATATCTGAAATGGGCCAGAAAAGGCAACTAAAAGAGAACAGCACGTCAAGTTACATACCCAAACCCCAATCTAGGTATAACAACGGATCCATTAGTGAAGCGAAGAGGAAAAGCATCCCTGACAAGAACACCTAGGGACAAAGCATGATCAGCATACTCAACCTCATAATCACACTGCTCACGTGGATCTTCACATTTGTAATGATCATTGTGTTCGGTGTGGAGGGCAGCACAGATGGGATCAGAACAGAAGACCAGACTATTCTTGTTGGGTCTAATCGGAGGGTGGGGTGCCTGTACGAAGAGGGGAAGAAACACACAGTTAGGATCGCAAGATATGCACATCACTATTATTTAAGTGACTCTGACGCAGTAGTCTTCGTCTTGATATTCAACATCTATAGTTAGCATTCCTCTAGGTTAGGAATTCACCACTGCTTGATTAGGTGGTTTTGGTTTTGTTCATCTTAACTTTATTATCTGGTCCAGGCGTCCAGCTGACTCAGGTTGAAGATGGAGTCACACATAGGAGGAATTCATTTGGCTCAACTCATCAATGTCTTGATATAAGTTGTAAATTAGAAAAAATTCATGGGAAGCGTTCTATATGTGTTACTGGTTTACCTTATTGCATCTGACACAGGGAGCATCACATTGGAGCCATGTAAGGTCACTGCCTGTATCGATGTCGAGGAAGTATGGCTTGGGTGGGTTGCCGACAGTTAGAGCAACATAGTAATATCTGCAGTACAAAGATTATGATTCAATATTATCAAATGGATAAAATGTAAAATAAGCTTGCTGCATAAGATTGTAATGAGAGTTGCACATAGGAGTAATGCATAGGAAACCAGCTTGGTGTAGTAGAATGGGTTCTATACAAGAAAACCCGAAAATAGTTGCAGAACAAGTAAAGTGAACTCCATGACCAAATTCGCGAATATATAAAGAAAGGGGGTTAAAGAAATTGCAGAGATTCTGAATTTTGACAAAATGGGTTATTTGATTTTTCAAGAAACAAAACCAAGAACATAGAATTGAGAATGAAAGAATCAAGAAAACAATCAACTAAGACTTACCCATCAGGATACACATTTCCACGAATAGGGAAAACAGCAGAAGATCCAATGCGATCTAAAGGAAACAAAGCCGTTGATGATTTAGTCTGCTTATTCTTGTTTTTCTCAGCAGCAGAACAAACAGAGAAACAACTCGATAAAACCAAACCCAATAACACCCACATCATCACCTTCCCTTTCTTCTCCATCTTTATGCTAAAACTGTTTTACAGATACTTTGATCAATTAAGCAAGAATTTATATACTCTGAATTGAAAACTAGTGTGTTATTAATTAATTGTTTTTTGAAATAGACGTACTTATTAGTGTTTGATGAAATGTCTGAGAGAGAGAGAGACAGAATTGTCAGAGAAATAACGCGTTATCTGAGGGAAACTTGTTCGTGACTTGACATATTCGAGTCTTTGTGAGGTGTCTTATTAGTTATTAGTGTTGGGTTTATATAGAAGAAGAAAAGTTTAATAATAGAGTGAAGGAAGGAGAAGAAGGTTATACTCTAGATTAGAAGAAGAGGACGACATGGGTAAAGAAAGACTACGTGGGGGTCCCACTTTCAGTGTCTTCTTTGTTTGCTTGTGTTATATTTTACGAGTTGTAAATGGGTCTGCAATCTGTAGATTTTATGACCCGATTTAGATTTCGGGTTATTTAGACATGAAATTTTGTGTGGCTGTTTTTATTTTTGTTGTACCATAGGTTGGGAACCCGAACTGTTTTGATAATTTTGTTTCGGAGACTTGGAGCTAGGGGTGGCAATCAGTTTGGGTCGGATCAGTCGGGTTGGTGGGTCAGAAACACTTGACCTGAACCTGGTCCGATAAGATAAACAGTTCAGGTAGGCAGACCTGAACCTGACCTGTCAGGTTATCAGGTCAACCTGAACCTGACCCGATATGACCCGAAATCCTGAATTTTGACCGATTTTTTACTGATTTGACCAATTTTTTATATAATTTGACTGATTTTAACTGATTTCGGGTTATCAAACTAGGGACATCAACCCGAACCTGACCCGATTACTATAAAAAAGCCTGACTTGGAGCACCGAACCCAAGTTGAGAACCAGAACTTTTTTATTCACTAATGACTAATTGACTATGCTTGACGTAATACAGGCAAACTAACTAAGTACCTTATTATTATGATGCAAGAACAAAGGAAGAATATGTACTAAATCTAATGATGAATTAAAAATAAAGCATTTTGGTTAGCTTTGCTGTTTGAGAAAGTTGATTCAGAGTATTTAATAAACTTTTACAAAGCACTTATACCAAAACCACTTTCTAAATGAACTTCTCTTACTCTTGCTTTCTTTCTCCATCTTTTCTATATAACTATTTTTTGTTTCTAAAGTATGTACTTTTCATAGAATAAAAACCATTTTCCCTTTGTCACTCACTAATCATTCTTCATCTGAAACTAGTTTTTGCCATACTAGGCTTTTGACCTTTGGGCCCGATATTATTGGGCCACCATTTCGACAAACATCAGCCTTTATGCCTATTTATGGTCCAAAGATTTACGGTCCGTCCCATTAAGCCCATCTCACCATTAAAAAATAACATCAGGCCCAGACTAGGCCCATTTTATATTTATTTATAGTCCAGACTCCAGAGAACCTCCACATCCTAAGCTACAGAGTTTCCTTTGTTGCTGGCTTCTTGCATTTCAAGCTGCTCTTAGAAACCCTAATCACAACGAGCGAGTTGCTTGACTGCTCTTACTCTTCTCCAGGTTCACCAAGGCAGACGGTTCAAGATGTTTACTGCACTGAGGAAGATCCAGAAAGATAAGGGTGTTGAACCAACTGAATTTGAGTGGTCAGTTGCTCAGTCATTCTTTGATATGGAGAATGGAAGTACAGAAATCACGAGTGACATGAAGGATCTTTACATTAATTCTGGTGTTCAAATTGATGTTTTTGGAAATCGAAAGGCGGTTGTGATCCATGTTCCTTATAGACTTAGGAAAGTTTTCCGCAAAAGTCATGTGAAGCTTGTGAGGGAACTAGAGAAGAATTTCAGTGGAAAGGATGTTATCCTCGTCACCACCAGGAGGATACTGAGGCCACCAAAGAAGGGCTCTGCATGCAGTTCAAACGCCCCGAAGCCGCACACTCACTGCTGTGCATGATGCTGTGTTGGAGGATGTCGTATTTCCTGCAGAAATTGTTGGGAAGAGAATCAAGTATAGAATTGATGGTTCCAAAATCATGAAGGTTTTCCTGGACCCAAAGGAGCGAAACAACACAGAATACATGCTTGAGACATTTGCTGGAGTGTACAGGAAGCTCTCTGGCAAGGATGTCGTATTCGAGTACCCAGTTATTCAAGCATAGAAGTATCAAGTATATGCTATATGAAGTTTTCATTGGTTGTTTAGGATATTTCGTTAGGGTACTATTTAATTTGAAATTTTGATTTTGTTATTTGACTGAGGCACATATAATATTTGATTACTTTCTCTTTTTGAAAAAAAAACTGCTCTTGTTTGCACAGAGCAACATATAATATTTGCTTACTTTCTCTTTTCTGGTCAGTTATATTTTCTTGTAAACTCTTAAACATTGCCCATACATAAATATTTTTAGGAGTTAGGACAACGCAGCTATATAATTGATGGAAATATACCATCACATCAATTCTGTCGTCCGATATATTCCTAGAACTGATTGAACCAATGATGGAGAAACGATATGATCTAAACAAAATACTCATGGGAAGATACATACATTATGCTAGTACTCAATCTCCTTTCAATTTACTATAGTATGTATTTTTATTTTTACTAGTATATGACATATGAGTGGCATTACATTGTAGACTTAAACAGAAGACAAAGGGATTACATCCCTTGTTGTATCTTTTTTACTATATGTATTTGTAACAACATCAAATCTAGAATGACTGTAGGCAGCTAAACCTATCTTTATTACTAATCCAGCGCTCTTATAGTTCTTTAGCTGGAAGAAGTTGTTCTGTAAAAATACCCTTGTTGGTTGTGTACGTCTGAAAAAAAAAATTGCATGCATTTTTGTCATATGACTATTCCAGACTTGGAGGCCTGTTGCAAGATTTTGGAACCCATCCTATCTGCTGCTTCTCATTGTCATAAATCACCAGTAGATTTTGGAGTGAAATATCTGGGTGCACATTGAATACAAGGAAGTGGGAAATTATATATTGAAAGATCAAAGCTCAGCATCTTTCTAAGTTTTCATATATAGTTTAAGAAATTTCTTACCCCCAATGACATTGCGATCTCCAAGATCTGCTTCTTTTTCTTTGCTGCCATCCAGAATGCCCAAGCAAACGTTTCCATTTGACTAACAAAAGCAAAATTGTTATAATGAATCAATAAACCGAGTAATGCCGGGGTTTTAATTTCTTCCCTCTGATAAAAAAGTGCCAAGGGAGTCCTTACTGTTATTATCAGATAATCTTCCGGAGGTATAAGAAACTGAGCTTTATCGTCAAAGCTTAATGTAACTGTCGTGAAGTACTTCTTGACTTCTTCAACAGATGTGAACGGTTGTTTACCTTTCCAGCAGACTGTGAGTGTTTCATCAGCCACTACCTCCAGTGGCATATTAGTTAAATCATTCCTGAGCTGAAAACAACAAATGGCAGGCATTATTTGTAGTTCTTGTAATCTACCTGAGAAGTGGAAGATGAAGAGGAATTGAAGATGTAGTTCTTGTAATCTGACTCACTGAAGATATGAAAGCTTCGTAGGCCTGCAAGTTAAAATAAGTGAAGGTACTCCCCGTGTCAAATACCACATTAAGCCCCTTCACACCTGTAGACTTTGTTCCATAAACAAGCTCTGCAGGGCCTGGGGAATAGTAATTGCTGATACAAGAAGATAAATTAGGTCAAGGAAGATCAATTCTGTATAGAAATTAGAAACAAGCTAGATACATGGGTATGTGGTTGAGCTTACTTTGCAGAACTACCTTCGGACATTGATGTCCAAACCACTCCTGCTGATGGTACAAGAGCATCACCAAGAAAGATATAACCTACTCCTCTCGCAGGGATGCAGTGCCCAACCACATTTCCGTCATTTTGTGTTACACCCAACTTACGGAGCTGAGACACAATGCTGGAGTCCCCATTGCCAAGGCCAAGAATTCCATCTGTTTTGAATGTTGTTGTTTCCGGAATTTGTTGGTTGTATCCACATCTGCAGTTACGAAAATTCAGAAAAGAAAATATATGGAAAGGTAACAAAAAGAGAATAGCACATCAAGTTACTCACCCAAAGGCCAGTTGAGATTTATAGTTGGACCGATCAGTGAAGCGAAGATGAAAGGCATCCCTGAGAAGAACACCTTCGGACGAAGTGCCATCAGCATACTCAACACTATAACCACACTGCGCATTGGGATCCTTACATTCGTCATTATCATCATTGATGTCAGCATGGAGGGCGGCACAGATGGGATCGGAACAGGGGACCACACTATTCTTGTTGGGTGGAAACGGAGAGTGAGGTGCCTGTACGAAGAGGGTGCAGTTAGGAGCCTGTATAGTTATGCTCATCAGTCATCATTATTACTTGGGTGATTCTGGTATGTCTTTATATTGGTCATCAGCCTTCTGCAGTTAGCATTCCTCTAGCTAGGTTAGGGAGTTCGATTAAATGGTTCTATATATTATCTGATCCAGCAGGCTCATGTCGAAGATATGACATCGTACATAGGCATGATTCATTTGGTGTGTAACAATTCATCAATGTATTGATATAAAAAGTTAATCCTGGATTCCTGGATGTGTTCAATGTGTTAGTAGTTTACCTCAAGGCAATTGCCACAGGGAAAATCACATTGGACCCATGTAAGGTCGCTGCCTGTATCAATATCGAGGAAGTATGGCTTGAGTGGGTTGCCGAGATATACAGTAGTATAGTAATATCTGCAGTAAAAAAAGAAAGCAATTGGATAAAATGTAACATAAGCTTACTGCGTAAAGCAAGAAAGCAAAGGAAAGAAGCAGCCTGATGAAATGTTATAGAGTACAACTACTGTACAAGCAAACCAGTAAAGTGAACTCAATATAATGACCAAATGCATGTTGACGAAAATGCAGGTAGAAGTAATAGGGTTGAAGAAATGGGTATTTGATATTTCAAGAAACAAAACAAAATCAAGATTAACATTGATTACACTTACGACTTACCCATCAGGATATACACTTCCTTGTATAGGGAAAACAATTGAAGATTTACTACGATCTAAAGGAAACAAACCAGTTGTTGAATTAGTTTGATTAGTCAAGTTCTGCTCAGCAGCAGAAGAACCAGAGAAACAACAACTCGATAGAGTTAAAAAAAATAAACCAAAGAATACCCATTTCATCTCCATTTTTTCTACACTAATTAATTATAAACTCTTTTGCATATACTTTGAACAATATAAGCAAGTATTTATAGACTCTGTACTCTGTAGTTAAGACTTAAGAAAGAAAAACCACTACCTCTGTAGTGTTTGGTAAAATGTCTAAGAGAGAGAATCGTGAGAGAATAACGCGTTGTCTGAAGGAAATTTGAGTCCATGTTGGTCGGGGTTAGTTTCTTGTTTATGCAGAAGAAGAAAGAAAGAAACAGAACGTTAGAAGACGAGAGACTACATGTGGGACAGAGTAGTGGACGTGGTAGGTCCATCAGTCCATGGACATGCAAGCTTTTTAATTAACAGGTTTTACAAAGCACTTTAATATCAAAATAACTTCCTAAAATTCTCCTACTTGGCTTACTTTCTTTTTCAGCTTTTCTAAGTATGTAAAATGTGAAACAAAACCACTTTCACTATGTCACAAGCCATACTTTATATGTCCAAAACACCACTGTCCCACCTGTCATTAGAACGAATCTTGCCATTCTAGGCTTTCATGCTCTTTGGGCCTCAAAACTATTGAGCCAACAGTTCGACAAACAATAACATTAGGCCCATTTTATAGTCCAGCAACCCAGCCTAGCATACTTTTTTTTTTTTATCAAAAGTGTCTAAAAAATAAAGTACCATTGGCATCCTTTGTTACAAGGTCATGACATGAAGATCCTTTTGTAAGGGAGGGCAGAACATTAATTACAATATGTTCGTTAGCTTCATTCAAGTTGGCAGCCAGTCAGCAGGCTTGTTCAACTGTCTGAATACATGTTCCACTCTGAACTCCTCCAAGTTGTTTAAGGTTTCCCTTATGACATCCACAAGAATGTAGAGGCTTTCTTTTGTAAGATTTTTGTTGCTTGAAGTGAATCAGAGTAGATCAGCAATTCTTAATTCCTAGCTCCACAGCCAATTTAATATCTTGTTCAATGCCTTTCAATTCCAGAAAGAGGACTGACCTTATAGTGGCTCTCGCAGCAAAGGCTGTAATAGTATTTCCCGAGTTGTCTCTAATAATACCTCCATATTCAGCCCTGTTTTCAGTGAGCGAGCCATCTGCATTTAGTGTATTCCAGCCTGCATAGTTGAAAAGTAGCTCACTACATATGGCAGGGTACAAGGGCGTTCTTGCTTTTGGTCTTGGATTGACTGGTGCCAAATTTGAGCATGTTTGATCAACAATTTGAAATGTTAAGCTTATGCCAGTCAACAAGCTTATCTCGAGTGGGAAGGGCATCTTGAACAAACTT
This sequence comes from Thalictrum thalictroides, assembly GCA_013358455.1. NCBI lineage: Eukaryota > Viridiplantae > Streptophyta > Magnoliopsida > Ranunculales > Ranunculaceae > Thalictrum > Thalictrum thalictroides. Next base: position 11,568 of record JABWDY010034556.1, on the reverse strand, counting down.
GCCATAGGACAAAAGAGTGCCTAGGGGTGATGTGTTTTCCCCAGATAAGCTTAGCCCACGGCTTTACCGAACTGCGTGGTCGAAGCACTTCATAAGCAGTTCTAATTGTGAATCTTCCCTTTGGATGTGGCTTCCAAATGATTTTGTCTTTCACAGCTCTATTACCAATGGCTTTTTCTTTCAAAGTTTCCCACAATCTCTTCATTTCATTCGGACCATGCGTGGGAATGACCCAGTGATTGTTGTGTATTAGTGAACATACTTTAGGATTGTCCCTATGTTGGTGGCATTCCTTATGTCACTGCTGATGTTGGAGGCATTCCTTATGTCACTGCTGAACTCTTCTCGCAATATGCCTAGTGATGACCAAGGATCATACCAAACAGAACAGTTGGCTTCTCTTATTATGTATTCGATCAGTGAATTCAGTGGCTCTCCTTCTGACTTTAAGAATCCCTCTCCATACCCACGAGCAGTCCCTAGGTATCTCCATTGTCCAAAAAAACTGGTTCTTGATCAGATTATGCTTCACCCATTGGCACCACAAGGATTGGCCTCCCTCTGCGACTCTGAAAGTAAGCTTCATGACTGCAGCCAGCTGGTTCCATGTCTTTAGGTCCTTAACCCCAAGTCCACCTTCGCCTTTTGGATTGCAAATCTTGTTCCAACTTATTCTGTGGTGCTTTGTCAAGTTGCAGTTACCTGCCCATAAAAATCTACTGCAAAGTCTGTTTATGACTTCATTTGGTAGCATAAACACACTATTCCAGTAAACTTGCATGCTTGTAATGACGGAGTTGATGAGTTGTGTAGGCGTCCAGCATATGAAAGTGCCCTTGAGGTCCATGAATTAATCTTGGCAGTCATTTTTTCAAGGAGTGTTAGGTAATCAGCATAGCATAGCTACTAGTACAGACTACATAAATACATAATCCCCTTTGTTGCCGGCCTTTTGCATTTGAAGCTCTTGTTGTTTGCACAGATAATAATGACAATTTGCTTACTTTCTCTATTCTGGTCAGTTATATTTGCTTGTAACGTATAGTAGAAATGCAGCTATGAAATTAGAACACCATTACATCGATTCAACCGTCCTGATTGATCCAACCATGAAGAAACAATCTAATAGTAAAAACGGATGAGATAACAAATTATGTATATATAGGATAAAGATAGATATGGTTGTAAACAATCTCATTTAAATTTGAAACGTTTGTTCCTAAGTAATAGGCATTATAATTGGATGACCTTTCATTCTAAAGGGTTAAAACTTATGGTGGATGTTGAATTGTCCTCTTCTTACTCCTCTTCTTACCAATTCTTTTCTCATTCTCCCTCCCATTGAGAGAGAGAAAGGGAAGATAGAGAAACAGTAGATCATTTTTTTGTTTTGTTTTTTTTGTCCATGGGAGATCATTCTACTACTAGTAGTGATTTCCACAAGATTCTTGGTGTTACAAAGAACGCTTCTATGCGAGATATAGTTAAGGCTTACAAAAAATTAGTAATGAGATGGCATCCTGATAAAAATCCTTCGTCGAAAAAGAAAGAAGCAGAAGCCAAGATTAGATCCATTAACCAAGCATATACGGTATGTGTATCTGTAACGAAATCTTCCTGCAGGCATGCATATTTATAAGAATATCTGATCGAGCATTTCTTTCATCTATTCCATTCAAATGAATTATATTATATTGGTCTTCTATCTTGTATTGTTTACTGTACGTTTTTAGGCTCTTAAAGAGAAGAAACAAGAAGAGAAAACCATGAATGGTGGGTGCGACTCGGGTGATGATGATCCTACAACACCTAAATCTAGTTATGATTATCCAAGAACGAATAGCCAGTATTCCTCAATGCCTAGCAGTCTTTCAAAATGTGCAAGTAAAAGGGGTAGCACACCATCAACCCCTCCTAACAATCTCCCAAAATCTATGAGCAGAAGGAGCACCAATCCCATTATGTTTTCTTACTCGACCGTCAGAAGGAAACCACCACCGATTGAGAAGAAACTCGAATGTTCACTTGAGGAGCTGTGTAATGGATGTGTTAAAAAGATCAAGATCACAAGAGATGTAGTCACACAGCATGGGTTCGTTATCCATCACATTTTCTTATTGCTATATCGATCAACTAACCTCTTTCTCATGGCTCGAAAATGCATCATATATAGTATATAGTTTGCTCTTTAATTGTTTTCCTAAGGTGTTGTTCTGATATCTATGTTATGACAGGACAATTGTTCAAGAAGAGGAATTGTTAAGGATAAAAATAAAGCCAGGATGGAAGAAAGGCACAAAGATTACATTCGAAGGAATAGGCGATGAGAGACCGGGACATCTCCCAGCAGACATCACATTTTTAATTGATGAGAAACGACACCCCTTGTTCAAAAGGGATGGCGATGATTTGGTTTTGGCAGTAGAGATTCCTTTAGTCAAGGCTCTTACAGGTTGCTCTCTCACAATACCCCTCTTAGGTGGCGAGAAGATGAATTTGTCGTTAGATGACATAGTATACCCTGGTTATGAGAAGATTGTTGAAGACCGAGGAATGCCCAATCCTAAACAGGAAGGGGGGAGAGGAAACCTGCGAATAAAGTTCAGAATAAATTTTCCAACTGAATTGAGCGAGGAACAGCGCTCAGATATTTACAGTCTACTTCAGGAATCCTGTTGATTAATCAAACTAGACTTTTTTCATATTTGTTGTTTTAATTTTTCGGCATTTCATTCACTGTTAATACTCAGATCTTGTATTTTGTCAATTGTATCATATACAGGGAGCTTTATGTAGTCATCCATATGATGTACCATCATAATGTCTAGACTCTAGAATTCCTAACAAAGACCAATGCTTACACTACAGAAAAAACTATATGCAAGTTAGGCCTAAAGATTTCATCAAAACGTGAAAGAGCTGTCAGCTTTAATTTCATGATACCGAGTGCTCTGTCAACAACTGTCACTTGTACAGATTGTAACATGTGTTTCTGAACCTACAAAATCATTCTGTTGGTATGCAACCATTATAATCCATATAAGTCACATTAGGTACAGTACAAAACTAGAAATTCATGATGCACGCGAATTTGGAATTTGTCTTCAATCAAGAAATATATTAAACTGAATTCATTTACACTCATGTACCTTACCTACAGAAGGATGAAGACCACTAATATCAACACAACAGTTTTGTAATTCAATTAAACCCATCCAAGCAACACAAGGATTGCACCGATGATATCACCCTTGAGGAGGGCCGTAAGAAGTTTCTGCTTTTTAGGAGTATATGGTGGATATCTTGCTGATGCATCTCCTCCGAAACCACGGTACATAACTGCCTTCTTATGAGTGAAGGCATCAAATGAGAATTTTCCATGGTAGGAACCGATTCCACTCTCTCCAACTCCTCCAAAAGGTAAAGTGTGATTAGTGAGCTGCACAACAAAGTTTATATAAGGATTCTGTAAAGTAGATGAAGTGTAACAAATGCACATGCAAGTCTGACAGTAGAATGAGAAAAAATTGTCGTTCAAAACAATTTTCGAGCTTTGTAAGTACGAGGATGGAGATCGTAACAAGAGTATTCACCATCTACAGATCAAAAGAGCCCTACAACTGGTTGTCTACATTAATTTTTCTGGCATGTCCCTACACTTGTTACCTATTCAAGATTTGCTTGATCTGCCTACTTGGTGGTTGAGTTTATTATAATCCTCCCTTGGATGATTCGACTGATCTAAACTTGGATGTCCCAAGTCCCAACACCCAAAGAACATTATGTATGCATGCACATGTATGTATACTGGTGCGAAATCTTAAGAATATACTTACATGGATGACAGTATCATTGACGACCATCCCTCCTGAAGATATTGTGCTAACAAACTTCTTCTCAAGCTCTTTGTCAGTAGTGAAAAGATATGCTGCTAGAGGCTTTGATTTTGACTGAATCAAATCAAAGCTTTCCTCAATGTTGTCGACCTATTTCCAAACAAGAAAGCATGAGATCAGTATTATTTGAACTTACCCACAAAGAAAGAATAAAATTTGAGAGCAGTGTGGCACAGTAACTCTTACAGTGAGAATTGGAAGTAAAGGCCCAAAAATCTCCTCTTGCATGATTAGAGAATCTTCTGGAACATCCAACAAAATAGTGGGAGCAATTTTCCTGTAATTCAAGTGAAAGGCATATTTATTTTACATGAGCTCTTCAATTTTAATCAGTGACATTGAGTGGGAAAAGACGTCATAAAACTCACAAGCTGGCTTTATCTCGTTGGCCTCCATAGACAATCTTATCAGAAACATTATCTTCGTCCAAGAGTTTTGTCAAGCGTGCAAAGTGATTGGAGTTGACAACACGGGAAATTTCATTTGAGTTGAAGGGATCTTTACCGTAGAATTCCTCTATGACACAACGCAAAGCATCAATCTGTAGAAAAGCAGAATAAATGAATGAAACAGAATAAAAGCTGATTATGTTGAATTAATCTCAAAAAATTCCACTCCAATTTCTTACCAATGTTGGAGCAAAAGCTTTCGTGGTAATAATGTAATCGGGTGCAATGCAAGCTTGTCCATTGTTGCATGCCCACTTCCCATAGACAATTCGCCTAACGGCAACCTTTTAATCACAAAGATAAATCTAAGTCAACTTCTGCAAGAAAATACTGAATCCAAAATAAACTAAAGAAAAGTACAAGAAAACATAACAGAGAAGAAATATACTTTTAAGTTGATGTTTGAATCAACTACAACAGGGGATTTGCCTCCAAGCTCTAAGACTACAGGCGTGAGGTGCTTTGCGGCAGCAGTCATCACAACACGCCCCACTTGTCCATTACCTGCAGAAATTGAAGATTGGCGAAAGCTAATTTAAAGTGTTTGTGGGAACAAAAACTACTTTAAGCAAAGGATTATACACAAGTTTGTCTTAGGCCTGGAGATGCTTAAGAGAGTGCAATACGATATCTTTTAAAAAAAAATATATATATGTCCCGCAGTAACTAGATGATACTGTATTTAAAATCTAATACAAAATTTACAGATGACTTAGAAATCTAATTGGATATGAAAACCAATACTCACATAGTCACATGTTGCACGTAAGACTAGTTTGAGAAAAGTCATAAATATCTAACAATCTAACTCTTATATGTACTATTCATTTGAGACTTCAAATCAATCTACTATAAATACTATAGAAAGAAAACCTGTATAGAATATTTTATCCCACTTCTGCTCCAGCAACGCAGATGTCTCAGGAATGGAACCTTCAATAACCCTTATAGCAGAGCTATCTAAGTATTCTCCCACAAGTTTTGCAAGCAGGGCAGATGACGCAGGAGCAATTTCTGATGGTTTAAGGACCACTGTATTACCGGCAGCAATAGCTCCAATAACAGGATCAAGAGATAACACTGAAAGAATATTCATAAGAATAATTACAAAAGTTCCAAAGTTAACCAAAGAAAAGGAGAGAAAGTTTAGTGAGACATTATTATATGAACATGATAACATTTCAATCCTCCTAAGAGTATGACTAAGAAACTTTCTTCTTAAATAAGCTCAAGAGCATGAACTGTTGAAAGGAAAACTTTTGATACATACAGATGGGATAATTCCATGCCGAAATGATCAATACAGCGCCTAGTGGTTCAGACACAATCTCTGCTGATGATGGATAAGTTGTTAATTGAGTTTTAACCTGCAAAGAGACAAATGTATCAGATTCTGTAGGTCTTCACTTTAAAGTAAGAGTATGAACTATTTGAGGTCATACACTCATACCAATCTTACAAAGAACAATTGGTCATAGAACTCACCTTTTCTGGCTTCATCCAGTGTTTTAATTCTTTGAGGCACAATTTCGATGAGGTTTTCGTCATAGAAATCTGCATTAAGAAAATGAGATGAGATTTGAGATTGCGATAAACATTATTAGAATATATACTGAGGACAGGAATTACTAAAGTATCCATCAATGTTATAGGATTGGCCATGTTGTCTGAAAGCCAACACATAATTTTATTCAGAGGCTTCTATGACATTAAACTTCTAACAATTTACAGAATTGTTTCTGTTGTTATTGATAAGAATTCAGACCCGAGTAAACTTATGCCAATTAATTTTTTATTCCACTTCAATAGCATTTTTTTTCAGATCAAACTTAAGTTAGTTGTGGATAAAGCTCTACTATTTATTCAGTCATCAATTGTGTCCTTCAAAAATCAAAATATAGATACAACTTTTCTCAACTAGAAACCGCAAATACAAATCACTTCTCAAATCACAATTCACAAAGTCTATTACTACTTCTTCCAACATGCATTCACCTAAATGCATGGACCACATCCTAAAATCTGTAATTCAAACTTAAAAACCCGACCGACAGGCAGTAAAGAAAAGCCAATTCCACAGTTCCACTTAATCAAAGTCAACTGATATTCTGATACAATTGACATAAATAGTACTGACTACTGAAGCTAATAAGATTCAATCAATTCTTCAAATATATCAAATTCATAAACAAAACCTCTGAAATTTAATCATCAATTCAAATTAAGAAAATAAAAAACTATATAAAAAAAAATAA